>JAAAKG020132717.1:3734-14417 GCA_010014905.2 Druon quercuslanigerum
ACTATTGATTACAATCGCATTACTGTGGATTAAAAGTGGATAACTATTGATTACAATCGGATTACTGTGGATTACAAATGGATTACTGTGGATTAAAAGTGAATTAATGTCGATCAAAATTGGATTACTGTGGATTAAAAGTGTATTATTATTGATTACAAGTGGATTACTGTGGATTAAAATTAGGTTACTTTGGATTCGAAGTGGATTACTGTGGATTAAAAGTGGATTACTATTGATTACAATCGCATTACTGTGGATTAAAAGTGGATAACTATTGATTACAATCGGATTACTGTGGATTACAAGTGGATTACTGTGGATTAAAAGTGAATTACTGTGGATTAAAATTAGATTTCTTTGGAATAAAAGTGGATTAATGTGTATTAAAATTAGATTTCTTTGGAATAAAAGTGGATTACTATTGATTACAATCGGATTACTGTGATTACTAGTGGATAACTGTGGATTAAAATTAGGTTACTTTGGATTCAAAGTGGATTCCTATTGATTAAAAGTGAATTACTGTGTATTAAAAGTGGATTACTATTGATTTCAATCGGATTACTGTGTATTACAAGTGGATTACTGTGGATTAAAATTAGGTTACTTTGGATTCAAAGTGGATTACTGTGGATGAAAAGTGGATAAATGTGGATTAAAAGTGGATTACTTTGTATTAAAAGTGGATTACTATTGATTACAATCGCAGTACTGTGGATTACAAGTGGATTACTGTGGATTAAAATTAGATTTCTTTGGAATGAAAGTGGATTAATGTGGATTAAAAGTGGATTACTGTGGTATAAAAGTGTATTATTATTGATTACAAGTGGATTACTGTGGATTAAAATTTGGTCACTTTGGATTAAAAGTGGATTACTGTGGATCAAAAGTGGATTACTTTCGATTAAAAGTGAATTACTTTAGATTAAAAGTGGATTCCTATTGATTAAAAGTGGATTACTGTGTATTAAAATTAGATTTCTTTAGAATAAAAGTGGATTAATGTGGATTAAAAGTGTATTACTGTGGATTAAAAGTGTATTATTATTGATTACAAGTGGATTACTGTGGATTAAAATAAGTTACTGTGGATCAAAAGTGGATTACTTTCGATTAAAAGTGAATTACTTTAGATTAAAAGTGGATTCCTATTGATTAAAAGTGGATTACTGTGTATTAAAATTAGATTTCTTTAGAATAAAAGTGGATTAATGTGGATTAAAAGTGTATTACTGTGGATTAAAAGTGTATTATTATTGATTACAAGTGGATTACTGTGGATTAAAATAAGTTACTTTGGATTCAAAGTGGATTACTGTGGATAAAGAGTGGATTACTATTAATTACAATCTGATTACTGTGGATTAAAAGTGGATTACTATTGATTACAATCGGATTCCTATTGATTAAAAGTGGATTACTGTGGATTAAAATTAGATTTCTTTGTAATAAAAGTGGATCAATGTGGATTAAAAGTGAATTCCTGTGGATTAGAAGTGGATTACTTTGGATTAAAAGTGGATTACTGTGGATTAAAAGTGTATTACTATTGATTACAAGTGGATTACCGTGGATTAAAATTAGGGTACTTTGGATTAAAAGTGTATTACTGTGGATTAAAAGTGGATAAGTTTGGATTAAAAGTGGATTAACTGTGCATTAAAACTGGATAAGTGTGAATTAAAAGTGGATCACTGTGGATTGCGAGTGGATTACTGTAGATTAGAAGTGGATTAAGGTAAATTGCAAGTGGATTACTCTGGAAAACTGGGCTCTATCCAAATTACTTGAATTACTTCATTGGATTTCGCCGCTTAACTGCGCATTACAGGTAGAAAGCTCCAGATTAGGGCGGAATATAAGTGTATTACTATGGATTACAAGTGGATTACAAGTGGATTGTTGTGAGTTAGAAGTGAATTACGTGTGGATTGCTGTAGATTAGAAGCAAATTTACATGGATTACAAGTGAATTACTGTGGATTAAAAGTGGTATACATGTGGATTAGAAGTGTATTGAAAGTGGAATGACCATGGGTTATTTTGGATTGAAAGTGGATTAACTGTTGATTAAAAGTGGATTGCTGTTGATTACTATTGAATTACTTTATATAAGAAGTGGATTAAGGTAAATTGCAAGTGGATTACTCCGTCAAACTGAGCTCCATTCAAATTACTTGAATAACTTACTTGAATTTTGCCGCTTAACTCCGCATTACAGGTAGAAAGCTCCAGATTATGATGGGATATAAGTGGATTACGATAGATTACAAGTGGATTACAAGTGGATTGTTGTGAGTTAGAAGTAGACTACGAGTGAATTGCCGTAAATTAGAAGCAAATTGAGATGGATTATAAGTGAAATACTGTGGATTAAAAGTGGTATAAATGTGGATTAAAAGTGGATTAACGTGGATTAAAAGTGGATTAACTGTAGATTGCAAGTGGATTAAATGTACATTTAAAGTGGATTATTGTGGATTAAGTATAAGTTACTTTATATCAGAAGTGGATTAAGGTAAATTGCAAGTGGATTACTTCGAAAAAACTGCGCTCCATTCAAATTATTTAAATAACTTACTTGGATTTTGCCGCTTAACTCCGAATTACAGGTAGAAAGCTCCAGATTAGGACAGCATATAAGTGGATTACTATGGATTACAAGTGGATTACAAGTTAATTAAGAGTGGATTTTCATGAGTTACAATGAGATTACGATTGGATTGTCGTGAATTACAAGCAAAGTGAGATAAATTACAAGTGGATTACTGTGGATTAAAAGTAGATTACGGTGGATTACTTTGAATTACGAGTGAATTACAGTAGACTAGAAGTGAATTAAGGTAAATTGCAAGTGGATTATGGTAAATTGCAGGTGGATTAAGGTAAATTGCAAGTGGATTAAGATAAATTGCAGGTAGATTAAGGTAAATTGCAAGTGGATTAATCCGAAAAAACTGCGCTCCATTCAAATTACTTGAATAACTTACTTGGATTTCACCGCTTAACTCCGCATTACAGGTAGAAAGCTCCATATTAGGGCGGAATATAAGTGGATTACGATGGATTATAAGTGGATTAAAAGTTAATTACGAGTGGATTTTCATAAGTTAGAATTGGATTACGACTGGATTTTCATGAATAAAAGCAAAATGATGTGGATTACAAGTGGATAACGGTGAATTTCAGTGGATTACATTCATATTACTAATGGTTTGACGTGTATTATAAGTGGATTGCCGAGGATTTCAAACGAATTACAAGTAGATTACAAATGGATTGCTCTGGAAAACTGGATTCACTCCGAATTTAAGTCCTCTAGACTAAAACTGGATTACATGTTTTACTCCGAATCAGCTGGATTAGAAGTGGATTTCTCCAGTTTACTCCACATTAATACCATATTACTACAGATTAGAAACAGCCTATATACTATGGATTACAATAAATTTATTTCGTATTACAATTGGATTATTTTAAAATATTCTGATCACTCTGATTTAGTTAAACTACTCCAAATTAGAAGTGGATTACTCTGAATTAAAAATCAATTATGTAGAACTACAAGTGGATTACAACGGATTATAAATGGATGATTCCGACTTACAAGTGCATTACCTCTCAAGACTGGTATTACTAAAAAATTACACCAGATTAATCCAGATTGCACTGGATTAAACGGATTACCTGGGATTACCAGTTCTGAGAACCTAGTAGTCTAGTGGATTACTGCAGTTGTTTCTTCCTCAAAACTTCGTTCAGATTGAGAGAAGTAGGGTAGATAGGGATAAGGTAGTAGAGGAAGTATGGAGGATAGGGATGTGGTAGGATAAAAAGTTGGGAGCGGTAGTAGGGGAATAGGGAGTGGCAGGGTAGGAGAAGGGGAAGTAGGAGAGGTGAAGCAGTGAGGGGTAGGGGAAGTGTTATAAAAAGGAGGGTGAAATTAGAGAGGGGAAGGGAAGTAGAAGAGTTTAGGGAAATAAGAAGAGTGGAGTGGAAGAAGCGGAGTAAGGGATTCGTTTGAATGAGAGGTGGGCGTGGAAGGAGAAATAGGAGAGGGGATGATGAGATAGGATTCGATACGAGAGGAGGGGGAGTGATATAGGGGTGAGTTGTAGAGGAGGAGAAGTGTTATAGGGGTGAGTGATAGAGGAGGGGGAGTGCTACAAGAGGGGGGATTCAAAAGATTTAATTATAGTCTGTTGACCGACTAAAAATTGACGCAGACACGCCTGGACATTTTTAGTGATAACTCGGGAGTCACTAAAGATTTTTTAAGTATTCTTGGCTTCAATTGAAGATAAGATTTCAAAGATTACTTCCCATAAATTTCAGATTTATTCTACTACTTCTGTAGGTCATATCATCAGTTGAAGTCGAGCTCCAAAAATTCGAGAAATTATAAACTTTTTTTTAAAAACTTCTCACGTGATAACTCTTTTAAAAATTGTTTGAAATATATCTACAAGGGGTCATTCGATTCGGAATTTCACAACCTTTCTAACTCTTTTTTTCAAAAAATCTCTAACCTTTTTTCCGAATGAGTTATCGTGAGCGAAAGTCGTCAAAATTTTTATTTTATTTTGAATGTTTTTATTTTATTTCTAATATTTTTATTTGATTTTATTTTGAAAATTACTTCTGCACACCTGTGAGGTGTAGATATAGCAATGCTGTAGCGATTGGAATCTGTTCCCAATTGCAGAAGCGGAAATTCTACGCACGGCGAGCTTGCCTGACTTCCGCGGAGTGCATTTAGAGCCATCCTGATTTACAAACCAAATTAACAAAATATGTTAATTATGTGCGATTACGCCCAGAGTTACTACCGTTAATGGATCTCATATCATGATAATGCTCATTGAGTTGATCTGCCCTTTTTTTCCCTTTTCCTCCCACTTTTCTCGCGCATTTTATTCATTTCTTATTTTCTCACATTCTAGACTTACAATGGCTTTCAAAGAATATAAATTAGATTTATCCAAGCGAAAAAAATGTCTGAAGTGAGGAATTTCTATGCATTAGGATTCAATTCTCAGAGTTATATAATACTGAGAAATTTCCATTTAACAAAGGTAATTCGACGTAATTTAGGTAATCGAAGTAATAACGAGTGATTTAAATACGTAATCCAAGTAGCTGTAAATAATTTTCTTGATTTTTTTTTAATTTTATTTTTTTAACTGTAGTTTTAACTATTCTATTTTTTTTACATTTATATTTTTTAGCTGAAAATTTATCTGTTTTTGAAAATTCATTTCTTCGACAGAAAATTATTCTTCTTGTTTAAAATTTTCACTAGTTGGTGAAAACTTATATTACTTTGATGAAAATTTAATATTATTGTTAGAAATTTTTGTTGTTGTTGAAAAATTGTTATTTGAAATGAAAATTTAATTTTTTTATATTTAATTGCAATTTTATATTTTTTTGTTTAATTCAATTATTTTGTTGAAACTTTACATGATTTGTTACCAATTTCTTCCTTTCTGGTAGAAAACTCGTTATCTTGCTTAAAAAAATTTATTTATTGTTGTTAATTTAACTATTTTGGTGAAAAATTCATCTATTTTGTTCAACAATATTTTTTTCTATAAAATTAATTTCTGTAAAATTAAAATGTTAAACATTTATTTTTTTCATTGTAAAACTATCTTTCTTAGCTAAAACATCAACTATATTGTTGATAAATAATGTATTTTTTTTAATTTGTCAATTTTAGAAAAAAAATACTCTCTGTTAAAAATTCATTTTTTTGGGTAGAAAATTCAACTTTTTGGTTTAAAATTAACTTTTATGTTGAAAATGCAAGTATTTTAATAAAATTCTTCTTTTTTGGTGAAAAATTAATCTCCTTGGTTTTAAATTAATTTTTGTTTTCAATCAAACCACTTGGTTGAAAATTCCTTTTTTTTATTAAAAATTTATAATTTTATTTTTAAAAAAATCTCTTTTTTTAAATTTAGCTATTTTTATGAGAATTTTTTTATTTGTTGACAATTCATTTCTTGACTGAAAATTTTAATACTTAATTTTCTGCGCAAAATTGATCTTTTTAGTTGAAAATTCTATTGGTTAAAAATTCGACTACTTTCAGGAAAATTAATTTATTTTATTACGAATTTGTCTTTTTTCTTAGCAAATTATTCTTTTTGGTAGAAAAATTGACTTTTTTGCTTAAAAATTAAAGTATTGTATTAAAAAAAATTTTTTGTACAAAATTTACCTTTTTATTGAAAATTCATTTTTTTCTGAAAATTAAATTATTTTTTTGATTTTTTGTAATTGTGAAAGCCTAATTTTTTAATTGATCATATAATTATTCCATTTTTGGATAAAATATTTGTTTTAAGTTGAAAATTTATTTTGCGTATTTCTTCCTTTTTGGTAGAAAACTAATCACCTTGCTTAAAAATTTATATTTATTTTTGTTATTTAAACTATTTTAGTAAAAAATTCATCTTGTCGGTTAAAAATTAATTTTTTTGTATAAAGTTCAACTATTTGGTTAGCAATTAACTTTTTTTGATAGCAAATAATTTTGATAAAAATAATAAAAATTTATAATTTTATTTAAAAATAAATATCTTTTTTTAAATTTAGCTATTTTTGTGAGAATTGGTTTTTTTGTTGACAATTAATTTTTTGACTGAAAATTTCACTACTTAATTTTTGGCGAAAAATTAATTTTCTTTGTTGAAAATTCTATTGGTTAAAAATGTATCTTTTTTAGTTGAAAATTCGACTACTTTGTGAAAAATTAATGTATTTTGTTACGAATTTTTTTTTCTTGGAAAATTTTTCTTCTTAGTAAAAAATTTACTTATCTGGCTAAAATTAGTTACAAATTAAAGTATATTGTTCAAAATTATTTATTTTTTTTGTAAAAAATTAATCTTTTTGCTGAAAATACATTTTTGTCAGAAAATTTAATTATTTTGTTGAATTTTTTTTTGTGCTGCACTTTTTTTTGAAAAATTGTTTATTTTGTTGAAATTTCGTTTTTTCGTAATTAATTAATTTTTTAACTAATTTAACTAATTAAGTAATTTTTTAAATAAAAAATTTATCTTATTTAGTTGAAAATTCATGTATTTTTTTCTTAAATTTGTCAGTGAAAATTTTAATTAAATCATTTCCTGAAGGGATTTATTCAAAATTTATTTAAATAAAAACATTCTTATTAATTTGACTATTCAGTTTTATATTAGTATAATTTTTTTTTCTGAAAAACTTTACTGAATTTGAAAATTTTATTTCTTAAATTTTATAATAATTTAATAATTTAAAAAGTAGAGGCATAGTTTAAAATTTTCGAAATATAAATATCCCGAATTGGAAAAATTCCAATAAACAAAATTCCTGAACAGTTTGTCAGTAAAATTAATTCAAGTTAAGAAACATAATTGTTTAAATAATTTACTATTGTTTATAACGGTCTTTTCTTAGATAATTAATAGAGCTGCAGTTTTTTTCTAAAAATTTATATTGTTATTTAATTTTTACTTAGTGGGATAATAAATAATATAATTTAAGAAACATAATTGTTTACAAAATGTATAGAAATAATAAATATTAATAATAATTTATAGATTGTTTATAGATTAATTAATTGAAAATATTTCAAATTTTCAAATCCGATGATATTATAAACTGTCCGGGAATTTTACTATTCTGGAATTTTCCCATTTTGCATTTTTATTTTACAGTAGTTTTATAATTTCGCGAATTTTCTATTTGAAATTTTATCTTCTTCAGGAATTTTATTTTCTGTGATTTTTCAGTCATCTCATTTTCGAAATTATAAAATTTTGAAATATAATGTAAACATCATTATCATAATAAATATTTTGATTTGGAAATTTTTATACTAATACCAAATTAAAAATTTTCTGAATAATAAATTTTAATTTCGGGGCATATAATATTATTTGAAAGATTTTTCTAGAAGTTGGAAACGTGACAAGTAAAAATTTTCATAAAAGAATTGCGCATTCAGAAACATCAGTAGGAAGCATTATCGTGAAACTTGTAAATAATATTATCTCAATAGGAAAAAACAGAAGTGGTTCCGACATAAAAAATATTTACTTTGTTATAAACATTCAATGAATGTATTTTTAATCAAAAAATAATATTTATTTAAAAATAATTTTTTAATTGTTTAAATTCCAGTTTGTTCATTTCTAGAATATTATTCAGGGAATTTTATTTTTCAAAATTTTTATTTTTCGGCAATTTTATAATTTTGGGAATTTTCAATTTCGAAAATAGGATGACTAAAATAATAAAATTCCTGAACAATAATTTTTTTTTAATTCTGATTTAATAAACAATCATTTGTTTTAATTTTTAACAAAACAAAAAATTAATTTCTACTAAAAAAGATCAATTGTTAACCAGAACTTAAATAATTAAATATATTAATATAATTAAAAAGATTAATTTTATTCAACTGTAATAATAGTTAAATTTTCAGTTAAAATAAATAATTATTTTCAAACAAAAAACAGAAAAAATTTCCTAAAAAAATATTAAAATTTTTAAACAAAAAATCCTTTTTATAAAAAAAAAAAGAAATATTTCTTCTTGAAAGTACTACTATTAATCTAAAAATCAATCGAAGTACTTTATTTATCTAAAATTTGGAAAAGGGAATTGTGACAAAATCTGTTACATTTAAAATTTAAAAATTTTTTAAAATAAACAAATAAAACGTGATAAATCCAATTTTTGAAAAAATTAAGAAAATTATTGTTTTTGTATATTTGGAATATTATCAATCTAACAGGGAAAAAAATTGCAAAAGGATTTTCTTATAAGAGAAAATCAGACACATTCAATAATAAATTATGATCTTTTACATTAAAAAAAAATTATTAAAATAATGAAAACTTAATTTTTCTTTTTTTTCTTTTAAGACTTTGAACGTCAATTAAAAGGCTCATAAATCAATGTAAAAACTAACTAAAAAAAATTTTGTAGTAGTTTAGAGTAACAAAAAATTTTGAGTAATGTTATAAACAAATTAATTAACAAAAGTCATTTTTTCGTGATTTGTAATGATTAGCTAATTTTGACCCATAGCATTTGTATAAAGTATCTCAGATAATTATGTGCGCTTACATTAAGTTAAAAATAGCTAATGATTGCCAATTATTTAAACAATTTTTATAAACAAATGAACGTTTTAACTATTTTTTGATGAAAAGGCTTGGATTTTGCGGAATCAACTAAAAATGTTTTTCTTAAAACCCCTTTATATCATATTTTTCATAGAGACCAAAAAATATTAATTATTTAAACAATTTTTATAAACAAATTAACATTTTGACCATTTTTTGATGCAAAGACTTGATTTTTTTCGAAATCAACTTAAAATGTTTTGACTAAGACTGCTTGCTATCATATTTTTCATAGTGTGCAAAAAATATTTTTTATTTAAACAATTTTTATAACAAATGTATATTTTGCTCATTTTTTTATGAAAAGGCTTAATTTTTTTTACGCAATCAACTTAAAATATTTTGCCTAAGACTCCTTGCTATCATGTTTTTCATAGTGAGCAAAAAATATTTATTATTTAAACAATTTTTATAAACAAAAACACATTTTGAAGATTTTATGATGGAAAGGCTTGATTTTTTGTGGAATCAATTTAAAATGTTTTGCCTAAGACTACTTGCTATCATATTTTTCATAAAGACCAAAAAATATTAATTATTTAAACAATTTTTATAAACAAATTAACATTTTGACAATTTTTTGACGAAAAGGCTTGATATTTTTTCCGGAATCAATTTAAATTGTTTTGCCTTGCACTCCTTGCATTTCATTTTTTTAATTGTGACCAAAAAATGATTATTATTTAAACAATTTTTATAAACAAATGCACATTTTGACTGTTTTAATGAAAAGGCTCGATTTTTTCCGGAATCAATTTAAAATGTATTGCCTAAAACTCCTTGCATTATATTTTTTTAATAGTGACCAAAAAATATTTATTATTTAAACAATTGTAATTAACAAATGCATGTTTTGCCCATTTTTTTAAAAAAAGGCTTGATTTTTTTATGAAATCAACTTAAAATGTTTTGCCTAAGACTCCTTTCTATCATATTTTTCATAGAGACCAAAAATGATTATTATTTAAACAATTTTTATAAACAAATGCACATTTGGAAAGCTTATTAATCGGAAATTTTTCAATTTGGGAATTTTTTTATTTGAGAATTTTAAAGTGACGGTAATTTTTAATTTTCGTGATTCTTCAGCCGTGCAAAATAAAGTTCTAAATGAAAAAATTGGTTTGCAAACAATTTTTTTAATTGTTCAACTTTCGGAACTTTCTAATTCGGGAATTTTATTATCAAGGAATATTATTATTTGGGAAGCTTATTAATCGGAAATTTATCAATTCGAGAATTTCATCGTTTGGAAATTTTTATATTCGAGAATTTTATTTTCAGTAAGTTTATTTTTCGTGATTTTTCATTCGTCTAATTTATATTTTAGATGAAAAATGTTAAAAATGTTAAATTTTAATAATGTTAAAAATGTTCAAATTTAAAAATTTTTTATTCCGGATATATTATAATTCGGCAATTTCCTGTCGAGAATTTTATTATTATTCGAATTATATTATTATTATATTATTATATTATATAATAATAATAA
>JAAAKG020132718.1:0-10336 GCA_010014905.2 Druon quercuslanigerum
ATTCCATTAATTTAAATAAATTTCTACTTCCTCTGCAATAGTGAGCAGTGACCATGAAACACTCTCGAACACTCAAAAGTTAAAGTCGAGTCTTATCAATAAATCTTCTAGAAAACATGTCTAAGCACAATCTAAAATCGAATAACATGGACTCTTTTGAAAGACGGATCGGATCTCAAGTCACGCGAATCTAGCTAATGCTTTCGATCATCATCTCACGGACGTTTTTTATGTTCAAGAATAATAATCACAATTTGTGACTTAATAATCTTTAAGATTAATTTTTACATTCTCATCCAAATGAGAAGGTATGGGTTTTATGGGGAAAATGATTTTTTAAGGGTTTATACACACTTTTTAAGGTTGAAAAAAGAAAGACCGATTCGGATAAAAATTCAAAAAGTTAAAGCATTTTCGAAATTTTTGAGATTATTTTTTTCGAGATTTACACAATTTTATATACGGCTGTTTGTGATTCTCGGAAATTTAAACGATTTATCTCAACAACTTTTATTCGATAAAAAGAAAATCAGAGTTAGAGCATTTTTAGAATCGAAAAAACAAGACGAAAATTAATACGAAAATAATTCGTAAAAAATGATTTAACAAAAATTGTGCACTGAAAAAATAACTACAAATTTGTTGTTGATCATTTTTTATAGGAAGCGTAATTTTTTTATTCGTGAAAAGTAACTTTGTAAATCAAAAAATAATATTTTTGGACAAACAACGCAAGCTAAGAAAAAAATAAAAAAATAAAAGTTGTTCACATAAAAAAAAGAGTTAAAAATTTGTCTTAATTCATTTTTTTATAAGACGCGCAGTTTTTGTTTTATTCGAAAAGAGCAATATGGAAAAGAAAAAAAGAAGATTTTTGCACAAACGATACATGATACAAAAAACAGTAATAAACCATAGATGTTAGCCTAAAAAAGATCTATAAATTAGTTTTAATTCATTTTTTGATCAGACAAGCAGTTTTTGTTTTAATCGGGAAAAATGGAATTACAAATAATTAATTTAAATTTTTGGACAAAAAGACACAAAATATAATGAAATATTAAATTAAATTTTTTTTTAAATTAGATATGAAAATTGTTTTTAAACTAGACACATGATGAGAATTTCTTCGTTGAAGCCGGAAGAGCTTTAACAAAAGAGAATTCACAATAACTTAATTTCAGTTATCTATAGTTTTTTATATTTTGTTTTAATCCTATTTTGGTTAAAAATTCATTCTTTTGATTGAAAATTTGTTAGTTTTTTTTAAATATTCAAATTTAAAACTTATGTATATACTAATATTTACAAGTAAAAAAATATATTGTTGAATTTATCATTTGTCTTTTTGGTAGAAAATGATTCTTGTTGAAAATTGAAAAATTGAAAATTTAACTATTTTAAAGAAATTTTTTTTTAAATGTTTAAAATTGAAAACTTATATATATACTAATATATACAGTTAAAGAAAGTATTTTTTTTAATTGACACTTTGTCTTTTTTGTAGAACATTATTTTTATTATTTAAAAATTCATATTATTTATTGAAAATTTCACTATTTTGTACGAAATAATTTTTTCTATAGAAAAAAATTTTTTAAACTGAAAATTAAACCATTTCTTTTTTTATAAAAAAATGATCTTTTATAGTTCAATATTCAACTGTATGACTAAAATTTCATGTATTTTTCTCAACTAAATATTTAACTACTTAACTTTTATGAAAATTTATCTTTTTTGTTAAAAATTCATTTATTTCGTTAAAAAAATCTTTATTAAAATTTCTTTTTTTTGTTCAAAGTTAAAAATTACCTATAAATTAGTTTCAATTTATTTTTTGATCAAACTCGCAGTTTTTGTTTTATTAGTGAAAAATGGCATTACAAATGTTTAATTTAAATTTTAGGACAAAAAGACACAAGGTACAATAAAATGTTTGATAATATATTTTTTTTTAATTAGATATGAAAATTGTTTTTAAACTGGACACATGATGAGAATTTCATCGTTGAAGCCAGAAGAGCTTTAACAAAAGAGAATTCACAATAACTAAATTTCAGTTGTCCATGATTTGAATTTGAATTTTAAAAGACAAGAGTATGGCCCGAGATCCAACTAAAATAAATTTTTTATAGAAAACTATTGTTGTTTAAAAATTCGCCTATTTTGGTTAAAAATTCATTCTTTTGGTTGAAAATTGAACTATTTTGATGAAATTTTTCTTGTTAATGTTTAAAATTAAAAACTTATGTATATACTAATATTTACAGTTAAATGAAATATATTATTAAATTTATAATTTGTCTGTTTGGTAGAAAATGATTCTTGTTGTTGAAAATTTGAAAATTGAACTATTTTGATGAAACTTTGTTTGGTTTTTTTAAAATCAATTTTTAAAACTGAAAACTTAAGTATATACTTATATTTACAGATAAAAAAGTCTTTTCTAACAATTTGTCTTTTTTGTAGACAATTAATTTTGTTATTTAAAAATTCATATTATTTATAGAAAATTTCACTATTTTGTACGAAATATTTTTTTCTGTCAAAAAAACTTTTTTGAATGAAAATTAAAACATTTCGTTTTTTATTAAAAATGTATCTTTTACAGTTCAAAATTCAACTGTATGATTAAAATTTCATGTATTTGGATGAGAATTTCTTCGTTGAAGCCAGAAGAGCTTTAACAAAAGAGAATTCACAATAACTAAATTTCAGTTGTCTATAGTTTGCATTTTAATTTTAAAAGACAAAAGCATGGCAAGAGATCCAACTAAAATCAATTTTTGATAGAAAACTATTGTTGTTTAAAAATTAACCTATTTTGGTTAAAAATTCATTCTTTTGGTAGAAAATTGAAATATTTTGATGAAATTTTTTTTTAATGTTTAAAATTGAAAACGTATGTATATACTAATATTTACATTTAACAAAAATATATTATTAAATTTAAAATATGTCTTTTAGGTAGAAAATGATTCTTGTTGTTTAAAAAGTGATATTATTTGTTAAAAATTTCACTATTTTGTACGAAATATTTTATTCTATCCAAAAATTTTTATTTAATTGAAAATAAAACCTAATTATTATGAAAATTTATCTTTTTCAGTTATAAATTCATTTTTTTCGTTAAAAATATAACTTTTTATTAAAATTTTTTTTTTGGTTCAAAATTTTTTTTTCTACCGAAAATTAAACTATTCCATTTTTTATTTCAAAATGATCTTCTTTACATAAAAAATCAACTATACGTTTAAAAAAACCACGTGTTTTGTTGAAATTCGTCTTTTTTGGTATAATATTATTCTTGTTCGAAAATGGTTAAAAATGTACCGATTTTTTTGAAAATTAATTTTTTTTCAGGAGAAAATTTTTTAACTGAATATTTACCTATTCCATTGTTATTAAAAATTAATATTTTTTAGTTGCAAATTTATTTTATTACGGTTGAAATCGAATTATTTTGAAAAAGTTCATTTCCTTGGTTCAATGTTATTATTTTAACTAAAAATTAAACGATTCCCATTTTTGGTTAAAAAAGTACCCTTTATAGTTTAAAATTCAACAATATGGTTACAAATTCGTCATTTTTGTTGAATTTTATTGTCCTTACTCGAAAATGATTGAAAATTTAGATTTTATTAATAATTTTTGTTTTTTAAATAAATTTTTTAGCTATTCTATTTTTGGTTAAATGGATTTGAAAATTGATCTTTTTCGTTAAAAAATTCATTTGTTTAGTTGAAAATTTTGATATATTTTTTTTTTAATTCTTTTTTGCGTGAAAATAATTTTTATATTGACAATTTAACTGTTTCATTTCTGGTTAAAAATGTATCGTGTTTATTTGAAAATTCAATTATGAGTTGAATATTTATATCTTTTGTTTAAAATTCTTCCTTTTTGGTAAAATCTTTTTTTTTTCTAAGTTCATTTTTTTTGGTTACAAATTTAACTATTTTGTACAAACCTGAACTTTTAACTTTTAAAAATTTAAGAATTTTGTTAAAAATGATTTCTTTTGTTATTTGAAAAATTTTTTTTAGTAGATAATTATTCTTCTTGTATGCAATTTTATCTAATCTGATAATTGTAAAAAATCTTTTTTCTCAAGTTATTAAAAAAATTAAAAAAATTTCCACTCAGTATTATTGTTTGGCCCTCAGTATGCAGCCATCTTGGATTTCCCCCACTCTCCTCGAAGCACTTAATTGCACAGGAAACCCATAATTCTTGCAAAAACAAATTTCAAATTCGGATTTATAAAAAAATATTTTTCTTTAGAATCTAACATAATTACAAAAATATAAAATTTTACGCCTAAATGGGAATTTATTATTCTTCAAAAAAAAATTGTATTCGGTTTAAAACCGTGAAAAATTGAGTGAATAAGGATTCAAATCGATGAATAAGTGCGTGAGTAAATGGCGAGCACTGTTAAGTGATTTTAGCTCGTTTCGAATAACGCATGTGATTCTTTGCTTCCTTGCAAAAAAAAAAAAAAAAAAAAAAAAATTAAGGAAGGCAAAGCCACCTTGCGTGCGAGGCTTTGCTTTATGAGTCTCATTTTCTTCCACCCCACACCGCCGCGATTGTTGTTCCCACCCTTTCTGAAACCTTTCCTCTAACTTCAAGACACACATTAATTTTTCTTTATTTCTATTCCTTTGACCTTCTTGTGAAACTCTTTTCTATAATCTGAGCCACCATCTGTAATTTTGATAATGAGACCGATTTTTTTGCGGTATCAGATCGGAAAATAACATTGTAAAAACGATTTTATTCTCTCGAATCTCCTACACTTGATACACAATTCGAAACACACCGCCTGAGCCGTTTTCAAGTGGAATGCATAATAGTGCGCAGTATACTCGAATGAGTACTCGCGTACTGCGCAATCGTCTCTCGGCCTGTCACTGCCTTACTTTTGGAAACAAAGTTCCTATGTATGTATTAGGTACTATAATATAACATATAATCAATCCAAAAAGGAGAAATTTTAACAAAGCTGTTATACTTTTTCAAAAAATATGACTTTTCGACAAAATACTTCAATTTTCGACAAGAAAGTTACATTTTTTTAAAAAATAGTAGAATTTGGAACCACATAGTTGAATTTTTGTTCTAAAAATATCAATTTGCAACCAAATATTTGAGTTATCACTTAACAAACAATATAATTATCAACAAAACTTCAGCTTTTAACTAACAAATAAAATTATTATTAGCCAAACAATGTCATTGAAAACCAAATATTTGATTTTTTAACAAACAAAATAATGTTTGATTAAACAATTGCGTTAAAAATAAACAGTTCAACTGTCAAGAAATATAAATAAATTATTAATCTAATAGTTAAATTTGTTACCCACTGTGTATTTTTAAATATAAAAACATGAATTTAAAAAAAAAAAAATTAAACTGAATTAAATGAATTTTAAATCAAGAAGGACACGTTTTTGCTTTTGAACAAATTATTTTAATTTTTGATAAAATAATTAAATATTTAACAAAATAGTTCAATTTTTAGCAAAGTAATTAAATATTTAATCAAAACAGATTAATTTTTAAATAAACATTTAAATTTTTAACCAAAAAATATCAAGTTTTCACTAAAAGAGATAAATATAAAAATCAAAAGGTTTAAATTTGAATTTTCAACAAAAAACGACCAATTTTCAAAAAAATTAAATAGTTAAATTTTGATTTAAAGAAATTTCAACAACACAGTTAAATTTTTAACTTTCTCTTTGAAATATTTTAAATTTAAGCTCAAAAATATAAATTTTCAATTAAAAAGTCGCATTTTAAACCGAAAAAGATCAATTTTTAATAAAAAATAGAATAGTTAAATTAGCAATTGGAAAAATTAATTTTCAATCAAAAATTTAACTGGTACATTTTAAATTAAGAAATTTAATTCTCACGAAAAAATCGATTTTTTAGGAAAATAGTTAAATTTTTAACCAAATAGATAAATTTTGAAATCAAACAGACAAATTTTTGATAAATTACTTGATATTTTAATCTGGCCGGAAAAATTTTCTTATCCAAAAACCTAAATATTTAGCAAATTATTTTAATCTTGAAAATAATAATTAAATATTTAACAAAATAGTTCAATTTTTTAGCAAAGTAATTAAAGCTTTAATCAAAACAGATTAATTTTTAATTAAACATTTACATTTTTAACCAAAAAACATCAAATTTCTACTAAAAGAGATAAATATAAATTTGAATTTTTAACAAAAAACCACCAATTTTCAACAAAAATTAACAAATTTTAAATTTTTATTTAAAGAAATTTCAACAACACAGTGAAATTTTTAACTTTCTCTTTGAAATATCTCGAATTTAAGCTAAAAAATATAAATTTTTAATTAAATAGTCGAATTTCAAACCAAAAAAGATCAATTTTTAATAAAAAATAGAATAGTTAAATTAGAAATTGGAAAAATTAATTTTCAATCCAAAATGTAACTAGTACATTTTAAATTAAAAAAATTAATTTTCACGAAAAAAAACGATTTTTAGAAAAATAGTTAAATTTTTAACCAAATAGATAATTTTTGAAATCAAAAAGACGAATTTTTGATAAATTATTCGAATTTTTGAATCTTATTAAAAAAACGACATCTTATCAAAAAAGCAACAAACAAAAAAATCAAATTTTCCCGACAGAAATCAATTTGAAAAGCAAAAAGCGAATCATCCAAAAAATTGTTGAAGTTTCTAGCCGAAAATATAAATTTTCTACCAAAAACATAATTTTTAACAAAAAATATTTAAATTTGTAGTTGAAAAAATGGATTTTCAAACCAAAAAAAATCAAAAAAATATTTATACTTTTTGTCACGCCTGAGTGAACCCCCGCGGCGCGGCATTAATTCTCGGAAACACTAAATCCAGTGTCGACTGTATTAAAATTTATAACCAAATGAATTGAATTTGGAACCAAAAATGTAATAGTGGACTTTTGAATTAAATTGAATTATTGTTATTTATTATTCACTAATTGAGTTCGTATTAAAAAAAAAACGAGAAAATGAGATAGTTTTTTGAGATTAGGAGAAAAAGAGGAATTCTTTAAAAAGATGATAATAAGGGGAATTATTTTTGAAAAAGGGGGAATAGGGAAAAAAGTTTTTTATGACCCCATATCAAATTTGCATGTGACACCATAAAAAGAAAAAAATTATATAGCATGGAATGCGTCAGTATAAGAATTCCTTTTCGCCGTGTAAAAAGTGCTGTACGAGAATGTTAAACTAAAAAAAAAATTATACAACATCGAGTAGCAATTGCACAATGCACAGGTCACGATAAGATATATCCTTATACAATGCGGAATTGTCGACGATAAAGTGTGACAAATTGTGCGAGTTACAATCTGAAATTGCAGAATATCTTAGATTAGTCTCAACTTTTTAGTCTCAAATCTTAACAATAAATTTATATTTAATTAACTAATTAACATTAACCATATTTTTTTAATTAACAGCTAAATATTTACACCATAGGCCAAAAATAAAAAAAAATATAAACGAATTCACAGTTTGGATTATTTATAAAAATTATTAAAATAATTTATAATTGTTGTCAATTTCGAAAATGTTATACCAAAGAATCATCAAAAAGACAGTTTAGTTTATTAAATATATAGTTTAATTGATTTCGTCAAAAAGATTGAGTCCATTCGTTAAAAAAGGCCAAACTCTGAATTTGTTTATGGAAAATGTTTAAATAATAAATAATTCTTCTGAATTGGAAAATTATGATTAAAATAAAAGTGTCATTGGAAAGACATTTTTTGTTCATTCCTTTACGATGTTGAGAGTACTCTTTGAGGAATAGCCTAACTCTGAATTTTTGGCATGGAAACTGTTTAAATAATAATTTGCAAATTTAGAAGAGTAATGAATTATTTGAAAAGTTTCTATAAACAAATTGAGAGTTTGGTCATTTTTTAATGATAATTTTAACCTTTTTAATGTAATCAGCAACAAATGTCTTTCCGATGACTTTTTGCTATGATAATTTGCAAATTCAAAATAATAATTAATTATTTAAAAAGTTTCCATAAAAAATTTAGAGTTTGACCGTTTTTTAATGAATGAGGTCAATATTTTTTACAAAATGACAAAAAAAAACTTTTTGCTATAACAATCTACAAATTTAGAAGAATAATGAATTATTTGAAAAGTTTCCATAAAAAATTCAGAGTTTGGCCATTTTTTAATTAAATAATAATCTTAATCTTTTTTATGAAATCAGCAAAAAATATCTTTCTAATGACTTTTTGCTATGATAATTTAACAATACCGAAGAATAATTATTCATTTTAAAGATTCAAAAAAAAATGCAGAGTTTGGCCATTTTTAGAAAATGAGATAAATCTTTTTTACGAAATCAGCTAAAATGTCTTTACGATGAATTTTTGCTGTGACAATCTATAAATTTAGAAGAATAATGAATTATTAAAAAAATTCTCAAAAAAAACTCAGAGTTTGGCCATTTTTTAATTAAAAATCTCCATTCCTATTACGAAATTAGCCAAAAATGTCTTTCTAATGACTTTATGATAATTTAACAATACAGAAAATTAATTAATCATTTTTAAAGTTTCAAAAAAAAATGCAGAGTTTGGCCATTTTTTAATTAATAATATCCATCTTTTTATCAGAGTTTGGCCATTTCTTAATTAAAAATCTCCATCTTTTTTATGAAATCAGCAAACAATCTCTTTCCGATGACTTGTTACGATGATAATTTGCAAATACAGATAAATAATTAATCATTTAAAAAGTTAAAAAAAAAACAGAGTTTGGCCATTTTTTAATGAATGATTTCAATCTTTTTTATGAAATCAGCAAAAAAATGTCTTTCTAAGTACTTTTTGCTATCATAATTTACAAATTTAGAAGAATAATTAAGTATATGAAAATTTTCCATAAGCAAATTCAGAGTTTGGCCATTTTTTAATTAAATAATAATCTTCATGTTTTTTATGAAATCAGCAAAAAATGTCTTTCTGGTGACTTTTTGCTATGATAATTTGCAAATTTAAAGGATAAATCAATTATTTAAAAAGTTTTCATAAAAAATGCAGAGTTTGGCCATTTTTTAATTAATTAATAATCTCCATCTTTTTTATGAGATGAGCAAACAATGTCTTTCCGATGACTTTTGGCTGTGATAATTTGCAAATACAGAAGAATAATGAAGTATTTGAAAAGTTTCCATAAGAAAATTGAGAGTTTGGCCATTTTTTAATGAATCTGATGAACCTTCTTTACTGAATCAGCTAAAAATGTCTTTCCGACGACTTTTTACTATGACAATGAAGAAGAATAATGAATTATTTGAAAAGTTTCTACAAAAAATTCAGAGTTTGGCCATTTTTTAATTAACAATATCCATCTTTTTATCAGAGTTTGGCCATTTTTTAATTATTAATCTCCATCTTTTTATCAGAGTTTGGCCATTTTTTAGGTAATAATCTCTATCTTTTTTCAGAGTTTGGCCATTTTTTAAATAATAATCTCCATCTTTTTATCAGAGTTTGGCCATTTTTTAATTATTAATCTACATCTTTTTATCAGAGTTTGGCCATTTTTTAGGTAATAATCTCTATCTTTTTTCAGAGTTTGGCCATTTTTTAATTATTAATCTCCATCTTTTTTATGAGATGAGCAAACAATGTCTTTCCGATGACTTTTGGCTGTGATAATTTGCAAATACAGAAGAATAATGAAGTATTTGAAAAGTATCCATAAGAAAATTGAGAGTTTGGCCATTTTTTAATGAATCTGATGAACCTTCTTTACCGAATCAGCTAAAAATGTCTTTCCGACGACTTTTTACTATGACAATGAAGAAGATTAATGAATTATTTGAAAAGTTTCTACAAAAAATTCAGAGTTTGGCCATTTTTTAATTAACAATATCCATCTTTTTAACAGAGTTTGGCCATTTTTTAATTATTAATCTCCATCTTTTTTACAAAATGAGCAAACAATGTCTTTCAAATGAATTGTTGCTATGATAATTTTCAAATTTAGAAGAACAATTAAGTATTTGAAAAGTTTCCATAAGCAAATTAAGAGTTTGGCCATTTTTTGAATGAATCTAATGAACTTTTTTTACGAAATAGCTAAAAATTTCTTTCCGACGACTTTTTGCTATGACAATGAAGAAGAATAATGAATCATTCGTAAAATTTCTACAAAAAATTCAGAGTTTGGCCATTTTTTAAATAATAATCTCCATCTTTTTATCAGAGTTTGGCCATTTTTTAATTATTAATCTCCATCTTTTTATCAGAGTTTGGCCATTT
>JAAAKG020132719.1:0-14414 GCA_010014905.2 Druon quercuslanigerum
CGGTCTGTTGCTTTTCTAATTAAGCTAATTGAGCCGAATTCGATTTAAACGTTATTGTTCTTTATTGGTCAATCAGAAATCCTGCATTCTTCAGATAGTCATGAGAAAAAATGTTATTTCAATTTGACATTGATTATTTTTAGAAGCACGTAACGTTTGCAAATTTTCTACAAAATTTATTATTAAGGGTCAATATAATCCCCCAGCGATTATCAATCTGTATTATCATCAAAGGAAAAAACTTAACGTCATTACTAAATGGATAGGAAATATTTTTAGTTTTTAAAAACTAAATTTTTTCTGAAGAAAGATCTACTCACTTTGCTCCACTGGGAATCGAAACACTGAATTTCTGATTTCCGGTCTGGTGCTTTTATAATTAATCCACATAATTAAGACTGATTCAATTTGAATTAGATTGTTCTTTATTGGTCAATCAGAAATCCTGAATTCTTCAGATAGTCATGAGCAAAAATTGTATTTTAATTTGAAATTGATTATTGTTGGTAGCACGTAACGTTTGCAAATTTGCAAAACGTTTATCCTGAAGATTATCTTTTCAGTGATACATCTTATTATTTAAGAGAATCTGTATCATTATTAGAGGAAAAAACTTAACGTCATTACAAAATGGATAGAAAATATTTTTAATTTTTAAAAACTAAAGTTTTTCTGAAGAAAGATCTACTCACTTTGCTCCACTGGGAATCAAACCACTGGACATCTGATTTGCGGTCTGTTGCTTTTCTAATTAAGCTAATTGAGCCGAATTCGATTTTAACGTTATTGTTCTTTATTGGTCAATCAGAAATCCTGCATTTTTCAGATAGTCATGAGAAAAAATGTTATTTCAATTTGACATTGATTATTTTTAGAAGCACGTAACGTTTGCAAATTTTCTACAAAATTTATTATTAAGGGTCAATATAATCCCCCAGCGATTATTAATCTGTATTATCATCAAAGGAAAATACTTAACGTCGTTACTGAATGAATAAAAAATATTTTTATTTTTTATATTAAAACTAATTTTTTTCTGAAGAAAGATCTACTCACTTTGCTCCGCTGGGAATCGAACCACTGGACTTTTCATTTTTGGTCTGGTGCTTTTCTAATTAGGCTAATTAGAGAGATCGAAAAAAGAATCATATTTTAGAAACAAACACGTTATATCATGCCAGATGTTAAATTTATGATACGAATAACTTGAGGGAATCTGTATTGTTATCAGAGGTAGTTCCACTGACCAATTTATATATAATTCCTCAATCCGTGAAAATAGAAATCAATACTATCGATCAAATTAACTCTTCAAATAGCAGAAAACGCTTAAAATTATTACTGACTAGACAAAACATAATTTTTTTATTTTATTTAAAAATCAATTTTTTCTGAAAAAAGATCTACTCTCTTCGCTTTACTGGGAATCGAAAATTTAACAATTTTCTTCAAAAGACAACATTTTTGGTAGCAAATTCAATTATTTTGTGAACCCTTTTTTATGACAACCAATTTTTTCTGAAAATGTGTATTTTTAATTTTAGAGTTCTTTTTTTTCGAAATATTGCGTCCTTCTTGGATCAAAATGAAAATTTTTTGTTGAAAATTCAACTCTTTTGCTCAAAATTTCTGTGTTTGATTAAAAAAATTATTTAGTTTATTAGAATTTCCATTTTTCTTAGAGTAAAATGAAACCCTTTGGTTGAAAATTTAACAATCTTGTTGGAATATCATACTTTTGGGTTAAAAATTCGACTATTTAGTATTAAAATATTCTTTAGATAAATATTAAACTCTTTTTATGTTTTTTTTTCTTTTTAAACTCACCTATTTTGAAAAAATATCATGCAGCTGTTCGGTTGAAAATTCAACTTTGTTTTTAAAGTTTTTCTTTTTGATTTTAAACCTGGTAGAGCAAAAATTACATCTTTCTTGGATAAAAATTTAACTGTTTGATTGAAAATTTAACTATTTTATTAAAAAGTCGTACTTTTTTGTTAATAATGCTACTGTTTTGTTGAAAATTTTACTATTCCATAGAGAAGTCACTTTTTGTTTTAATTCAATATTATGAATTTTAAACAGAACTGAAATATTTTCTGAATGAAAATTTGACTATTCATCTGTCTTAAGAGAAATTTCATCTTTTTTGGATAAAAATGCAACGATGTGTCAGACAATTTAACATTTTTTTAAAGTCATACTTTTTGGTTGAAAATTCTAGTGATCTCTTGTAAGTTTAACTATTTCGTAGAATATTTATCTTTTCTGTAAAATTTATATTTTGGTGTTGGAAAATGAACTGAAATATTTTCTGGATGACAGTTTAACTTAAAAAAAATGTTTTTTTTTTTAATTCATCTGTTTCACTACAAATTTCATTTCTCTTGGGTAAAGATCAAACTATTTGCTAGAGAATTTCACTATTTTGTTAAAAATTCATATTTTTAGTTTGAAAAAATCGTCTTTTTGGACTGAAAAATCAATTTTTTCATATAAACTTAATTCTTGTTTATAAGTTTATGATTTGATTATCAAATACCAATTTAAATATTTTTAACGAAAAATTTAACTGTTTTTTTCTTGAAAATTTATCTTTTTTATTTAAAAATGTATCTGTTTTTAGTAAAAGATTCTTTTTTTTAAATTAAATGCAACTTTTAGGTGAAAAAGTCAACAGGAATCTTTTTTTGGTTAAAAATTTATATTTTTAGTTTAAAAAATATCATATTTTTGGGTTGAAAATTCAATTTTTTTGTAGAAACTTATTTTGTTTGTAAAATCATGATTTGATCGTCAAATGCCAATTTAAGTATTTTTAAACGAAAAACTTATCTATTTTTTTAAATTTATCTTTTTTATTTAAAAATGTATCTTTTTTAGAAGAAGATTCTTTTTTTTACATGAAAATGCAACTTCTTGTTTAAAGGTCAACAGGAATCTTTTTTGGTTAAAAATTCATATTTTTAGATTTAAAAAAAATCTTCTTTTTGGATTGAAAATTCAATTTTTTTTGTAGAAACTTACTTCATGTTTATAAATTCAAGATTTGATCGTCAAATGCCAATTTAAGTATTTTTGAACAACAAATTTAACTGTTTTTTTAATTTATCTTTTTTATTTAAAAATGTATCTTTTTTAGAAGAAGATTCTTTTTTTTTAATGAAAATGCAACTTTTGGTTCAAAGGTCAACAGGAATCTTTTTTGGTTAAAAATTCATATTTTTAGATTTTAAAAAAATCATCTTTTCGGATTGAAAATTCAATTTTTTTTGTAGAAACTCATTTCATGTTTATAAATTCATGATCTGATCGTCAAATGCCAATTTAAGTATTTTTGAACAACAAATTTAACTGTTTTTTTAATTTATCTTTTTTATTTAAAAATGTATCTTTTTTAGCAGAAGATTCTTTTTTTTCAATGGAAATGCAACTTTTTGGTTAAAAAGTGAACTGGAATCTTTTTTGGTTAAAAGTTCATATTTTTAGGTAGAACAAATATCATCTTTTTGGATTGAAAAATCAATTTTTTTCGTAGAAACTTATTTCATGTTTTTAAATTCATGATTTTATCGTCAAACGCCAATTTATGGTGAGTAGTTTTGAACAAAATGTTTAACTGTTTTTTTTTAATTTATCTTTTTTATTTAAAAATTTATTTTTTAAGTAATAGATTCTTTTTTATAATGAGAATGCAACTTTTTGGTAAAAAGTTAACTGGAATCTGTTTTGGTTAAAAATTCATATTTTTAGGTTGAAAAAAATATCATATTTTTGGGTTCAAAATTCAATTTTTTTGTAGAAATTATTTTGTTTGTAAATACATGCTTGGATTATCACATGCCAATTTAAGTATTTTTAAACAAAAAATTTAACTTTTTTGTTTGAAAATTTATCTTTTTTATTTAAAAATGTATCTTTTTTAGAAGAAGATTCTTTTTTTTCACTGGAAATTCAACTTGTTGGTTAAAAAGTCCACTGTAATCTTTTTTGGATAAAAATTCAAGTATTTCAAAAAAAGCTTTTAATGTGAATTCATCTGTTTCAAAAAAAGTTTGAACTTATTTTTGATAAAAATATAATTATTTAGAGAAGAATTCGAAAATTTAATTGTAGTCCTCGTTAAAATTTCATCTTTTTGGAATAATAATTAAATTTTTTTCGTAGAAACATATTTCTTTTTCAAAATTAATTTTTTGATCGGGAAAAGTCAATTAAAATCTTGCTTTGACAAAAAATTAGACTATTTTTTTTTTAAATTTATCTCTTTAATTGAAAAATTCATCTTTTGTAGTAGAGCTTTCTTTTTTTCAAAAAAAAAATGCAACTTTTTGATCGACAATTTCATTATTTTGTTAAAAAATGCATCGTTATGCGTTGCAAAAATTTGTCTTTTTGTATTGAGAATTTAATTTTTTGCTTAAAAACTTATTTTTTGTTAAAAAATTCATATTTTAATCTTGAAAATTCAACTAAAATATTTTCGGATGGAAATTCAAATATTTCTTAGCAAATGTTTGTTTCGAAATGTAATTTTATCTGTTTCAAAAGAATTTTTTTTTTGTAAAAAGCTAACTATTTGGCAATGTATTCGACAATCTTGTTATAGTAATTTTTTTAAATAAAAATTCCTCTGTTTGGATTAAAAATTCAATTTCTATCGTAGAAATTTATTTCTTTTTTCAAAATTAATCTCTTCAGCGTTAAAAGTTAACTTAAATCTTTTTTCAATAGGAAATTCAACTATTTTTTTCAAAATTTATCTTCCTAATTTAAAAATTCATCTCTTTTAGTAGAAATTTATTTTTTTAAATAAAAATACAACTTAAATTATTCTTCTTTGCTCAAGTATTTAACTCTTTCGTTTGAAAGACTTGCTTGATTTATTTTGTTAATAAATTATTTGTTTTGTTGAAGATTTATATTTTTAGTCAAAAATTTATCTCTTTGATTAACAATTTAACTATTTTGTTGAAAAATAATCTTTTTCAATTAAAAATTCAACTACTTGGGTAAAAGTTAAACTACATCGTTAAAATGATTTTTTTGTACAAAAAAAATTATCTTGGTTTGAAATTTAATTTTGTTAGTCAAAAATGCTTCAGTTTCGTGAACATTTTTTTTTTGCTGAAAAGTCATATTGTTTTTTATAAGAAATTAATTTTTGCACAGAACATTTATCTTTTAGATTAAAAGCTCAATAATTTAATTAGGCTTTTATTTATTTCTTGAGTGAAAAACATTTATTTGCTCAAAATTAGTCTGTTTGGTTGTAATTGTTTTTTTTTTTTTGTATAAATTTCATTTTTTTTTAAATTAAGTATAAAGAAAAGCACTTTTTTGGGAGATTTTCTTTTTACGTAGAAAATACAACTCGTATGTCAAAAAGTAATTATTTTGTTGAAAATTCAAGTATTTTTTTAAAAACTCATCTTTTATATTTAAAAACAAATTTGTTGTTTAAAATAAATTAATAACTCTAAAATTTGGAATTAAAAAATGTGACCAAATAAATTAAATAGACACCAGTTAATCTTATAAGAATATAAGAAGCTGGAAAAGGGATGCACATTACCCAGCTCTACAAAATTAAAAAAAAATAGATTCTTTAAAATAGCATGTTTCAGAATATCATTATTGATGTTAAAAAAAATTTAAGTCACTAGTTTCTCTTTTAATAATATCTAACACAGGTATAAAATCTATCAATTTTGTTTTAAGATTTGCGTTTCACTGGATGCTGGAAAGGGGATAGTCATTACGGACGGCATTTGATTTGAATTTTATTGTTCTTTATTAACCAATCAGAAATCCTAAATTTGTTTCGATAACGATCAGCGAATCGTTAAGTTTAATTTGAAATTGACCGATAATTATTGGGAGATAGCAAAAGCATCTTAGCCCAATTTGAAGTTTTTATTACAGAAATAAAAATAAAATTTAGCTGATTAGTGACGGAGATTCGATCTTTACAGCCTTTTGATTTAAGAAGCCTGTCAATAAAATAAATCGATATTCCGAAATGTTTTTTGCCATTCCGAGAGGACGTAGAAAAAACTCGAGAGAACGAAATTAAACTAATGAAGCAGTCAGGTGATCATAAAAGGTGAGCTGGCGAGATGAATGAAGAAATAAAATTTAGTTTCTTCTTTCTCTTGGGGTTAAAGTGAAACCAAGAAGCAGATTTTGTCGTTTATCCGAGTTACCGATCGCGTAGATTCCAAGAATCGACCGAAACAATATCATAACTCCTGTCCTGGGTGCGACTATCATAAATATAAATACCCTGGTACCCGATATCGCAGGTTCAGGGTTCTTTCGTATTCACCATCAAAACGATCGGATTTTTACGACTTTCTTAAAAAGAAATGTGACTCGATTCAATGTCATTTTTTCTTCAGAGAATGCGTGATTGAAATACGAATTTTTTAATCGCTTTTTACTTGGAAAATATTAGTCTAAGATCCGACTATAAAAAGGACCTTCTCCCATTCGTTTATGCGATGAAAAGTATTTCATATCAAAGGTCATATGTTAAAAAATATATTTCGAGTAGGTTGTCTACAAATTTGCAATAGATTTTTGCACCAATCTGTTTACGCACTAAACTTTTTATCAAAATAAAGATAATTTTATTGCGAAAACGACGATACAAGGTTGTCTTTGAAAATCTGTTTTGAATTGTTTGAGTTGTGCTGAATTTGTTCTGAATTAAAAATTTTTAATGAAGACTATGAATAATCAAAAATTCATAATGACTTTTAAAAAAAATTGCAATCGTTGTTTTAGGAAACAAACTATATACTAATCGAAAGTATAAAGCTTATAGAGTATGCAGTTGTCTATTTTTTCCCATCATAACTATTGTGTTCGCAGGTATAAACAGGTAAGTCGATAATAGTATTTTTCACCAATCTGTTTACGCAAAAAGCCTTTTATCAAAATAAAGGTAATTTTATTGCGAACACGATGATATAAGGTTGTCTTTGAAAATCAGTTTTGATTTTTTTTCAGTTGTGCTGAATTAACAAATTTAAATCAAGACTATGATTAAATTAAAATTCAAAACTGACTTTTTAAACTTTTTAAATTCATAACTATTCGGTTGGCAGACATAAACAGGTAAGTTGATATTAGTATTTTGCATCAATCTGTTTACGCAATAAACCTTTTATCAAAATAAAGACAGTTTTATTGCGAACATGATGATATAAGGTTGTATTTAAAAGTCTGTTTTGAACTGTTTGAGTTCTTATGAATTTGTGCTAATTTAAACAATTTCAATGAAGACTATGATTAATTAAAAATACAAAAATGACTCTTTTTTTTAAATTGCAATCGTTCGCTTACGAAACAAACTATATATACTGCTCGAAAGTATGAAGCTTATAGAATATGCAGGGATATTGGGTTTGCAGGTATAAACAGATGAGTCGATACTAGTATTTTACATCAATCTGTTTACGCAAAAAGCCTTTTTTCAAAATAAAAATAATTTTATTGCGAACACGATGATATGAGGTTGTCTTTGAAAATCTGTTTTGAATTGTTTGAGTTGTGCTGAATATGTGCAGAATTCCAAAAATTACAATCAAGGCTATGATTAATTAAAAATTCAAAAATTACTTTTTAAACTTTTTAAATTCACAAATATTCGGTTGGCATGTATAAACAGGTAAGTCAATATTATTATTTCTCACCAATATGTTTACGCAATAAACCTTTTATCAAAATAAATATAATTTTATTGCGAAAACGATGATACAAGGTTGTCTTTGAAAATCTGTTTTGAATTGTTTGAGTTGTGCTGAATTGAAAAATTTCAATCAAGACTATGAATAATTAAAAATTCAAAAATGGCTTTTTCGTAAAAATTGCAATCACTCGTTTACGAAACAAACTATATACTAATCCAAAGTATGAAACTTATAGAATATGCAATCATTTGGTCGTCTTTTTTTTCCATCATAACTATTCGGTTGGCAGGTATAAACAGATAAGCCGATACCAGTATTTTGCACTAATCTGTTTACGAATTAAAGCTTCTATCAAAATAAGGATAATTTTATTGCGAACACGATGATACAAGGTTGTCTTTGAAAATCTGTTTTGCATTGTTTAAGTTGTGCTGAATTGAAAAATTTCAATCAAGACTATGAATAATTCAAAAATGACTTTTTCGTAAAAATTGCAATCATTCGTTTACGAAACAAACTATATACTAATCCAAAGTATGAAGCTTATAGAATATGCAATCATTTGTTCGTCTTTTTTTCCATCATAACTATTGGCTTGGCAGGTATAAACAGATAAGTCGATACCAGTATTTTGCACTAATCTGTTTACGAAATAAAGCTTTTATCAAAATAAGGATAATTTTATTGCGAACACGATGATACAAGGTTGTCTTTGAAAATCTGTTTTGAATGGTTTAAGTTGTGCTGAATATGTGCAGAATTCCAAAATTACAATCAAGACTATGATTAATTAAAAATTAAAAAATTACTTTTTAAACTTTTTAAATTCATAAATATTCGGTTAGCATGTATAAACAGGTAAGTCAATATTATTATTTCGCACCAATCTGTTTACGCAATAAAGCTTTTATCAAAATAAAGATAATTTTAATGCGAACACGATGATACAAGGTTGTCTTTGAAAATCTGTTTTGAATTGTTTAAGTTGTGCTAAGTTAAAAAATGTCAATCAAAAATATGATTATTTAAAAATTCAAAAATGACTTTTTACAAAAAATTGCAATCGTTCCTTTACGAAACAAACTATATACTATTCGAAAGTATGAAGCTTATAAAATATGCAAACATTAGGTTGTCTATTTTTTTCATTCATAACTATTCGGTTGTCTGATATAAATAGATAAGTCGATACTGGTATTTTGCACCAATCTGTTTACGCAATAAGCCTTCTTTCAAAATAAGAATAATTTTATTGCGAACACGATGATATGAGGTTGTCTTTGAAAATCTGTTTTGAATTGTTTGAGTTGTACTGAATTGAAAAATTTCAATCAAGACTATGAATAATTAAAAATTCAAAAATGACTTTTTCGTAAAAATTGCAATCATTCGTTTACGAAACGAACTATATATTAACCCAAAGTATGAAGCTTATAGAATATGCAATCATTTGGTCGTCTTTTTTTTCCATCATAACTATTCGGTTGGCAGATATAAACAGGTAAGTTGATATTAGTATTTTGCACCAATCTGTTTACGCAATAAACCTTTTATCAAAATAAAGATAATTTTATTGCGTACACGATGATATAAGTTTTTCTTTGAAAATCTGTTTTGAATTGTGTGACTTGCACTGAATTTTTGCTAAATTAAAAAATGTCAATCAAAACTAAGATTAATTAAAAATACAAAAATGACGTTTTTTAAAAAATTGCAATCGTTCGTTTATGGACTCGACTATATACTAATTGAAAGTATGAAGCTTATGGAATTAAAGCATTGGGTTTTTTTATTTTTTTCCATCCATAACTATTGAGTTGGCAGGTATAAACAGGTAAGTCGATACTTGTATTTTGCACCAATCTGTTTAAGCAATAATCCTTTTATCAAAGTAAAGATACTTTTATTGCGAACACGATGATATAAGGTTGCCTTTGAAAATCTGTTTTGCATTGTTTGATTTGTGCTGAATTGTGTTAGGTTTGTGCCCGATTGCGCCTTAAAAGATTTTAAAAAAGTAAAAATTTTAGTCAGAATTAAAAAAAAACTTTTTCAGGCTCAGAAACGCCATTTCATGTTTTCGAAAAAAACAACAGTTGTGCTGAATGGTGCTAAGCTTGTGGTCCATCCTGCCGCAAAACTTTTAAAAAAATCAAAATTTGAGTGAAAATTACAAAAAAAAAAAAACTTTTCTGGACCATGAACGCCATTTTGTTTTTTTTTCCGACAAAAAAACATTGTACTAAATTGGGCTAAGTTTGTTCTCAATTTCGCTGTAAACTATTTTTTTTTAAAGTCAAAATTTGAACTGAAATTCAACAAAAAACATTTTTTGTGACATAACAAAAAAATTGTACCAAATTTAAATTTCGAAATTCTGATAGAAGTGGTGGATTTTGCTAGGTACATATATTACGTAACGAATGAAGTTCAAGTTTATCTAAATTGTTAAACTTTCAAGCAAAAAGATGAATTTTCTCTAGAAAAATTTAATTTTTAAACCAACAATATGACTTTTAAGCAAAAAATTAGTTTTCCACGAAACTGATGAATTTCGATCCACCGAATATAAAAATTTCTAACCATAAAATTTTTTGTATAAAAAAATTTGCATTTGTATTCAAGAAAGATAAAAAATTTTCTAAAACAGATAAATTTAAAAAAAATAAAATAAAAATATAAAAATTTGTTTACAAAGAAGATTTCAGATCACTTTACAACGCTGAAATAAGAATTGTCAACTATAAGTTAATTTTAACCAAAAATTATGACTTTTTAAGCAGATTATTCAATTTGCAACCAAGCAGTTGCATTTTTGTAAAAAAATGAAAATTCTACGAAAAAATATGAAGGTTCAAATCAATGGGACAAATTTTCAAAAAAAGAGTTGAATTTTTATCAAAAAAGATTTCAAATGAATTTAACACAAAAATACGAATTTTAAACAAAAAATAAATTTTCTCGTAAATAATTTAAATTTTAACAAAAGAATTTAATTTATATACAAAAAAGATGCAATATTTCTACTACAAAAGATGGACTTTTAAGTCAAAAAGTCAAATTGTCAGAAAATATAGTTTTCAAACAAAAAATATTTCAGTTGACTGATCAACAGCATAATATGATCTTTAATCAAAAGATTATTGTTTCACGAAGAGAGTGAAATTTTTAACTCAAAAATACGACTTTTTAACAAAACAGTTGAATTTTCAGCCATACAGAATGACTTTGAAAAAAACAACGAATTCTTAAGGAATATATAATATCTTGAATTATCCTTTTGTAAAAAATCAACAAAAGTAATTTGTAATTTACCAGGTAAATTAAAAGAAAATAAAGTAAATTGAAAAAAATTACTAATTTCAGTACAATTGGAATAAATTTTCAAGGTTTCACGGAAATTTAAAAGAGTTTTATCAACTGCCTTTGAATTCGAAGGTAATTTATAAAGAATTTGGGGTGAATAAAAAAAAAGAGAAAGAAATTTGTATTACATTTATTTCAGTACAACTAAAGGAATTTAGAAGGAATAAAGTGAAATTAAAATAATTCAAGTGAATTAAATAACTCTAAAAAATGTAAGGGAAATGAGGAGAATTCGATGGAGTACATCAAAGTTGGATTTATATTTAAAAAAAAAAAAAAAACAAGAGAGATTCATTATTAATTAAAAATATATATAATAATTTCATGAATTTAGTATACTGACTGAATATAGTACAAATAAATTGAATTCAACAAATTCAAGAGCAAATGATTCGTAAAAATAAAAAAAAATAAAAAATATCACTGTTTAATGTCAAATTGGAGTCAATTTGGCAGAATTCGAGGAAACTCAAAAATTTGTCATCGAATTTAAAAAAAACTCACAGAACATTTCTTGATTCACTTTATTTAGTAAAATTGAACGAATTTAGAAGATTTCATTTAAATTCAAAATAATTCAACGAGATTTAAAAATTAAAGAGAATTCAAAACAATACGACTTTTTTAAAGAGAATTTAGGATAAACTAATAAGTGTGCAGGCTCAATTCCAAAAAATTTGATAAAACTAATAAGAATTTAAAATAGTATAATTTAAAAAATTTAATAAGTAAAAAAATTGCTATCTAAGTGAGTAAAATGAGAATGGACAGAATTAAAGACGAATCTTAAAGAATTCAAGTGAATTGAAGGAAATTTAAAAGAATTTCTATAGAATTAGAGGCAATGTCTAAGAATTCAATTTGTGAGTTAAATGTAAATACGAATTTAATGACAATTAAAAAATTAATTAATAATTTGTTGAATTCATTAAATTTAATATCAATTAGGAAAGATTCAAAGGAATTCGAAAGAATTTAATGAAATTCCTAAAAGCTTAGACTCGTTTAAAAGAATTTAGGACTAATTTAAAAATATATATTTACTGAACAGAGTAAAAGAGACTGAATATAGTAAAAAAAATTAAAATGTCAAATAACCGAGAGAATTTAAAGAAAATACAGAAAGATTTAGAAGAATACAGAATAAATTCGAAAGAATTCAGGACGAACTGCAAATTAATTTAAAAAATTGAAAACATTGAAAATATTTCACTGATTTTAGTATTTTAGGAAAATTGAAGTCAGTTTGTAAGAATTCAAGGGAATTCAAAAGAATTTGATCAAATTTATTAAATTTTAAGGCGAGAAAAAGACTTCAGAGGGAATTGAGAGAAAGCTAAAAAAAGAAATTTGTATTTCTTTTTATTGAGTAAAATTTAACTTAATTCAAAACAATTCAGCAGGATAAAAAAAATCAATAGAATTCAAAAAAATAAAAATAAAAATAAAGAAAATTTATGATGAAAGAATTTAGGTAAAATTAAATTAAAAAAAAATATTAAAAATCAATAAGTTTCCATCACAATGAGTGAAATGAGTCTAAACGCAATTTAAGGCAAATTCAACATAATTAAGACGAATCAAAAATTTAAGAAAAAATAAAATTAAAGATTTGAATAAAATCCAAGATGAATTAAAAAAAATTCAAGTGAATAAAAAATAAGTGGAAAAGTTGAAAAATAGTAATTAAATTCATCAAATTTGCAACGAATTGAGAAAAATTAAACGAAATTTAAAAGAATTGAATGTAATGTCTAGAGTTAAGTTCAAAGTTTAAGATAATTATTAAAAAAAAATTTAGAAGATAAGTCTCTTCGCAAATAGATAATAAATAATTAGGGTCATAATTGCTTATTTAAATTTGTTAACAATGGGTTAAAAAATAGCAATAAAAATGTAAGTGCTTGAGTATAATTGAGAGAATGTAGAAGAATTAAATGAAAATTTAAAAAATTTAAAAGAATTCCACGGAATCAAAAAGAATAAAAAAACAGCAATAATTTAGGGTGGATATAAAAATTCATAGTGATTGAATCAGTCAGGATAGATTAAGAAACTTGATTTTCAAAAAAAGATGCATTGAAAATAAAAAATTTCCAAAGAATTTCAAAGAATTCAGAATGAATTTAAGAGAATTCAAAGGAATTAAAAAATAATTCAAAGGAATTGAAAAGAATTCGAAGGAATAAAAAAAGTTGTGAAAATAAAAGTAAAGATTTGAATAAAATTTAAGAAGAATTTAAAAAAATCAAGTGAATAAAAAACAAGTGAAAAAGGTGAAAAATAGTAATTAAATTCATCAAATTTGGAACGAATTGAGAAAAATTCAACGTAATTCAAAAGAATTGAATGAAATGTCTAGAGTTAAGTTCAAAATTTCTTTTATATAATGATTATTAAAAAAAATGTTAGAAGATAAGTCTCTGCGCAAATAGTTAATAAATAATAAGGGTCATAATTGCTTATTTAAATGTGTTAACGATGGGTGAAAAAATAGCGATAGAAATATAAGGAATTGAGTATAATTGAGAGAATATACAAGAATTAAATAAAAATTTTTAAAAAATTGAAAAGAATTCCAAGGAATTGAAAAGAATTTAAAAAAACAATAATTTAGTGTGGATATAAGAATTCATAGTGATTGAATTGAAATACCATTATAATGGATTAAAAAACTTGATTTAAAAAAAAAGATGCAATAAAAATTTCCAAAGAATTTTAAAGAATTCACAATAATTTCAAGAGATTTCAATGGGATTAAAAAAGAATTCAAAGGAATTGAAAAGAATTCGAAGGAATCACAAAAATTCATGAATAACTCGACTGAAAGAAATGATACTGGGATAGAGATTCAGAGATAATTTCTGTCATCAATAACAATGGTTTTTATTATTTTTATTTGAAATCTATACACTGGAAGAGACATTTTTAGGACTTTTTTCACATAATTTGTTTAAAATAGAATATGGGATAATCTACTAACCCGATCCCCTTGAAATTGATTCTGCTCTCGTTTGGGTCTGAAACCTACAAAGACCCTGCGATAAATCTCAACTGCCAGTTCGAGTGTCGTGAGAGCGAGATTTTTTTGTGGTCTACCACATCATAGATCAGGTAAATTAATTTATGAGTTTTTAAATAGAATGTTTTGTGCTTTGTATTGAATTATTTCTTCACCTTTCCATAGATTGGACTGAATTTCTTTGGTAATTTTAAATTAGTTTTAACACTTTTTATTAGGTTAATAACGTAATTTATTAAATCAACTTTTAATTGAACATCTATCTTTACTAAAGTACCAATCTCTGATGCAATTGATATTATTAAGTCTGTTGCAATCTTTCACTCCTA
>JAAAKG020132720.1:0-37340 GCA_010014905.2 Druon quercuslanigerum
GTACCGGCTCAGGGATCGAACCCCGGACTTCTGAGGTGAAGTCCGAGCATCTAACCACTGAGCCACCGAGGCTCTTAAAATATAAACTTACATTACATTAAAAGGAAGGGGATGTGGTTGGTTGCCTTCTCATTTTTCTTTTCTCTTTTTTATTTTCGTCTGAAATTGTTGTTTTAAACCATAATTTTTGTAAGATTGGAATTAAAAAAAGTTTTTTTTTTTGATTATTTGGTGTGGTCTAAATTTGGTCGTTAGATTCTTGTTTTTTTCAGAATTTTTAATTAATTTTATGATTGGACGTTAAGTAGGATTTTTGATTTAGATTTTTATCTAATTTAAATTTCTTAAATTTTTATCGGAAATAGTTCGTTCACTGATCCATTGCAATTTTAAATTGCAAAGCCCAAAGCTCTGTAGGCTTTGAGGTCTACGTATATAGCGTCTTTTTATAGGACTTTTTAAACACTAATTACTTCCTGGAACTGTTCTTCTTATCTCACGTTTTCGGGCTTTAAACTTGTATTTTTGGTTTTTTCATAGTATTTTTAATAAACTTGGTATTTCAGTGTGAAATCGGATTGTTCTATTTTTGATGAGAGTTTTAAAAAAACGAGTCCACTTATAAATCATTTAAATAAAATCTTCCAGGGCTCGTTAGAAGCTACAGATCCTCCTTGGCATTTATTTACGTATCTCAAGTTGCTTGACTCAAAATGGGAATTTTCGATTTTTTAAAAAACTTTTTTAATAAATAAAAATAAAATAAGAATTCCTATCAAAGAACGGTTCAAAAAAGTTTTGTAAGACTTTTTAAAAGCTGCAATTTTTCTTCAGAACTTTTTTCTGTGCCTGAATTGGATTTTTTGATGTCTTCAACTTTGGTAAAATTCACTTGATAGAAAATGTTTATTTTTATGGGATTTGAAAAATACTAAAAAATGTTTCAAATTGGGCTGAGAAACAGTTTTTAAGGTCAGCAACTCGATTACCCTTAGTAGAGATATTTCTGTCTTTTTGAAGAAGGCAATTGTGTGAGAAGTTTTTTTTTATTTAGGAATTCATCGAATTTTTTACCTCAACTTTGATGAGTTTAGTGAGTAAATTTTTATCTTTGCCGCTGATTCTGATGAAATGTAAATATCTCAGAATAGACTGATAAATTCCATGCCTTAATAAATTAGATAACGACTTCAGGATATATTAGGCGTACATCATGATTACACACATAATTCAGTGTGTCCCCTTCTTGGAAGAAATGAAGAACATTTATAATAAGGTGTTTACCTTGGCAATCATCTACAATTATATTGGTAAATATTTTTTTATAATAATTAATCTATTTTTTTTCATTTTTAATTCTTTCTTAAGCACAAATTTAGCTTAAATAACAATTTTATCCAGTAAATTATAAAAGCTTAATTTCATAAATTGTTAAGCAGTTCGAAAATTGTGTTTAAACAAATACTAACAACATTTTCGATTTGTTGGTTATAATTACGTTTTTTTTTTAACGGAATAGGATATTTCAAATGAAATGCATTGCTAGCCTTCTCAAAGAATTGTTGAGTTTTTCTTCAAAATACTAATTCTTTTTGAAACAATAAAAATATTATCTTGAATTGTTAGTTTCTTAGATATTCTCGAGAGTTAATGTGTTTTCCCCTAAAAAATGGCATTTTTTATTGAGATATTTAAACTTCTAAGCTTTCTATATTGTTTACATACAATCCGATAGCCACAGTACTCTTTTTCAAAAGGTTAAGAAAAGGCCCCTGATGATGAAAATTTTAACTAGGTTGCGACATCTGGGTTAATGTTTGTTTAAACATTTTTTTAAAATTAATTTCATTATTTAAGCACAAACAAATTATAAAATTCTTTAAGGGATGACTAAGTAAAAATAAACTTTTAATATATTTGTTATAAAATCTTTTATTTATTTTTAATTTATTTTCGTGCGACGAACTGCTTGCAATGTACGGCGTTATAAGCAAATGATTTTTTAACAAAAGTGCCAATTTGCACATTATTTTGATTAAATGAAAACTTCTTTTCCTGAATTGTTGTTAAAAAGTAGATATTTTTAAGAGGAAATTGTTTAGACTCTTAATTTATTAATAAACAATGATCCAGATCAATTAGTGTCATAATATTGCTTCAAATAGTTCCGAAACCTTTATCTAGAATTAACAACATAATTTATTGTTCATAATTTCTTTTGCTAAATTGTTTATAATAATTGACAAACATAATGAGTCTTAAACTAGAATTGACTTAATTTTTTTATTACTCCTCGACGCATGATTAAACTTTTTATTTTCTCGATATTTTCTTATACGACTTTTTTATAAATATACCCTCACCTAAAAACCACAATTCTCAATTTATTAGCGATTACCTTAATATATCCTTAATATTACCGTAAACAATATAATTATCTTGGGTAGCATTTTTAATACCGGCCTTTATTTGTTTATAACTATTGTTATTAACAAAAGCGCTCAATTGAGGGGCCGGATCGTATAAGGGCGTATAGAATTTTCTCGTGCGAAATGATAGGCCCCTGGAGGCTTCAAAACAAATTTTGGATTTGGACTTTTTGAAGGACATGTCTGGACGTGAAATTTGGTTGTGCATCTTTATTCCTCTAGAAAAAAAATTGTAACTTTTTTAGTTTTCGAAATAAAACCAAAAAACTGACTTTTTTTAAAAAACTTGATTTTAGTCCGTTTTCACTTCAACTCGTTCTTAGTGCTTCAAAAAACTTTATTATACTTTTTTTCGCATTTTTGTCGCGAGAAGTATTTGCCTGCTCAAAATTCCCTCGATAAACGAAACGCTGGAGTTACAAGTGTTCGATTCGTTCCGAGCCTAAGAAAAAAATTAATAATAATTTTTGAAACCAACAGTTTTGAATTCCTATCATATTGTCAATCAAAGGGAATCTTAAAGCACATTTCCTAACATTTTCATCGAAAATTTTTAAAAACTGAAGCACTGAGCACGAGTTGAAGTGAAAAATGGATTAAAATTAAGTTTTTCAAAAAAGTCAGTTTTTTGGTTTTATTTCGAAAACTAAAAAAGTTACAATTTTTCGTCTAGAGGAATAAAGATGCACAATAAAATTTCACGTTCAGATATATCCTTTAAAAATTTTAAATCCAAAATTTGTTTTAAAGCCTCCAGGGGACTATGATTTTGCACGAAAAAATGCTATACGCCCTTATACGATCCGGCCCCTCAATTAATAAAATCGATTTTTTCTTTTTTTATTAATCTATTTTAAGAACAATAGTAGTACACCAAAAGGTACAGATATCGAAAATGCTACCCAAAATAATCACATATTTTCGGGAAAAGTAAGGGCATAAGAAAAGGTAATTGCTAATTACTTGAAAGGTGTGGCTTTCACGGGAGCCTATATTTATAAAAAGAACATTGTTTATAAGGCTGTGAATAGATAATGGCTAATCGTACTAGAAAATATCATGGGAGTCAAAATTTTTATATTATGCCATACATTAATAAAAATTTAAAAAAAATTAATTTTCTTGATTAAGCGTTTCTTTTTTAGTAACAATAGGTATTAAAAATAAGGCACAGGTATCGAAAATGCTACCCAAGACAATTATATTCTTTATGGTAACATTAAGAATATAAAAAAAGTAATCGCTAAAAATTTTAAAACTGTGGCTTTCAAAAGAACTCATATTTATAAAAAATACACTGTTTATAAGACCGTAAATAAATAATGGGTTTTGTACATAACAATATTACGAAAACGAAGCGTTCAATCATGTGTCATGGATTATTAAACAAAAATTAGCAAAAGAAATTATGAACTACAAATTATATTATTAATGCTAGATAAAGGTTTCGAAAAAATTTGTAGCAATATTATGACACTAGTTATTTATTATATTATTTACATATTCATTATGTTTTTCCTCAACCATGCCAAGAATAATTTTATAAATTTTTTTGTTATTAAATAATGAAATTCAAGATATTTGTAATCAGGGGCCTTTTTGTGACGTTTTGAAAAAGAGTAGTCTTGAAGAACTATGCACTAAACAGTCCCCTCCTTTTAGGATGAGCATTTAAAAAGTATTTAAAATGGTTTGTTACACACCTGTACCAAACTAAAACTTTAAAATAAAAAATTGCTTTTATCTGCTTTTGAATTTCTTTAAAATCTTTAAATTAGCTAGAAATTTGCAGAAATGATTTAAAACTGCTCAAAAGTAATATAAATACAATTTAAATATTAAAGTTTTCTAGACTTTTTTTTGAATTCTAAAAATTTTTGAAAAATGTAATCCTCTCTTTCTTGTTGCAGAGTTAAGTTCACAGTTCGAGTGTTTGCCTAATGGCGAGCCTATTCCTGGTGTACCTCGCAGCAGACCATCTTTTTCTTCAACTTTTCTTTGTTCTTCTCCTTTTGATGAAAGACGTCAAGTAACTGAAAGGTCTCCACCTTCGGCCGAGCCCCCTCTTCGTACCAGATATAGGACTCCTTCTGCCGAGCCTCTAATTCGTGTCAAGACTAGATCTCTTCCTCCAGGGGTTCATCCTACTTCCAGGCCTATAGCTCCACCTATAAAACTTCCTTCTCCTGACGGTAATGGATGTGGACTTGAAAAACTTAAATATGTTCGACTTATTCCCATTTGGAATGTGCACCGTAAATTTGAACTTCGAAGATACACTTTCCCTGTCGATAAATTAATTAAAATAAAAACAGGAGTTTCTACGTATGGGCCTGTTCCAACCGGAGAACAAATTGTATTATCAACATCCGACAGTGAAGCCGTTGCCATATTGGAGAGTCATAATGTTCTTGTTGGGATTTATAAATATTTTAGTGGCGAGAGAAAGCGTGTAAAAATAAACATGGTAAACCAAACGGTTACCAGATTAAGCCGACAAGAAGTAAGTGAAACTCCAATAGGTGCCCGCCGCACAATCATGAAGACTTTTAGAGTACAAATTTTGAAAAATAGTGCAAAAAAAATGTTCTTTACTTTTCATTGAACAAGGAGAATATAAAATTATAAAATATATTTTTTGTGATCAAAAGTCGCATCCAAATATTACAAGTAAGAAAAACAGGTAGAAAAACCTTATTTTTTCCGTGACCAAAATATTTGAGGAACAAAAATACACGACGGCATACTCATCATCACCAGTAATTCATTGTTCATAAACTACTGTTCACAAGGTTGTATTTATTTACTGATGTTAACTTTTTTTTTTAATTTTTAAAATTATATGTTAAAAATTTTTAAACTGAAGCTATTTCACATACGTGGGATTATTCCTGCACTGACATAACTACCATTCCTCCTCAAACTATAGTGGGTATTTGCATTCACCGGGCAAAGCGGGTATTTTCAAATCGTTATAACTTCCTTTCTCCGTCTTTTGTGCTGTTTTATTTTGTAAAATCTATTGCGTTTAGATTTTTAATTTGAATAAACAAATTGCCATTTCAAATGTTTATTTACCATTTTCAACTCTTCAGAAGTTTTTATTTTTTCGAAAATACTTTTAAACGTAAACTTGAATTTTTTCCGATTAAAATTTTTTTTGACACTTAGATACTGAAAATAGTTATGTAGTCATGCAAAGATATTCGAGCGAAACCCTTTCTCGCGCGCTCTGATAGGTCGGCCAGTCCAGCCGATGCACCGACGGACGTTGTTTCGTTCAAATTCAATTCATTTAACATACTTTTCATTGGTCTATAAACCTTTCAAAAACTAATATTGGCGGTTCTTAATGCATGGAAATTTTTTGCATATAATTATAAAAATATTAGGGAACACAAGTATTTTTAAAAGAGTAATTTAAGAGAACTAACTGCAGAATTTTAGCATGAAAATCATCTTAAGATTCTTGAAGTCATTACACTGTACCTCAAGAAGAAATTTAACGTTGTTAACAAAATTTATTATATGACAGTACGATCGATGGTATATTTCGCCCACGTGTCAAATGGATATCGATATACGTATATATGTCGTCAAAAGTTTTAATTATGAGCGCCAGCCAGGCCCTGGAAAACAAGAAAAAAATAAAATAAAAGTAAACTTTCAATTTTAGCCCGTTAAATAAAAAAAAATCCTGCAAAATCCTAGAAGAAAGAAGCTAAGGAAGCAAAAATCTCAGGGGTGGCGTCCTTGAAATCACAACAACCATTTCTCCTTATACAAGAAATTATGTTATCTGAAATTTATTGAACACACAAAAATCCACGAAATTAACAAAAACAAGGGTGATTCCTTCGCACTAACTTGACCATTACCGCATATCATTTACAAAATAGAAAGTTCGGTTCGCCCGTTGCGTCGCTTGCCGTAATATGAAAGGAAATTACCTCTGCCATCCTCTATTGTTTTCCAAATATATACGTACACAAATCTCCTAAATCTCTATGAATGTTCAATTTGTTATATCCGAAATAAAATATATATTTTTCCGTGGCACGTCTCTCCAGTCAGGGACCAAGATCGTAAGTGACAGGTTTTGTGCAACGTGCCAAGACCGCCAACTGGAAGGGTGCTCGGATCTGGGCGCGTTCACAAAACCCAAGTCGGCGCGCAATTAACGGAGAAACTAAAAACTAAAATAATCTTTGACAACAGTGTAGCTAATGTCCGTGACAAGATTTTAATGTTATTAAAAATAATAAAATAAAATAAATAAAATAAAATTTTAATTATTTAACCTTTAATGTTAATTTAATAGATATTATCGGAACCGCAATAGTTTATGCTAAATCCTATAAATTACATCGATATTTAAATTTCCCAAATTTTAAACCAACGAGCGTCTAGTAGAGAGACTGTGTACTCAATATTCACTAATTAAACTAAGAACTATTTCCGAATACAAATAACGTAACTAAAACATCGACGTAACTAATAATAAGGATAGCCACACTAAATCTAGATCCCGAGCTTAGTAAAACCTTTAACGAAAGAGGTTTCATGAATCTCTGAAAGTATCCGGCTTCAGCTTCGAGCGGAAAAATTTAAATTTCATAACGTAAACGGAATAACCTGCAAGGTAAAATAACTAATAATTACGTGTATAACACTTACTTAGCGTATTATATTCTGGAGTTGGACATATATTACGTTACTTCGTAAAACTTTATTGATGTGAAAGTTTCACGAGGCTTAGTAATTTTTTCGAGTGTCAACTACGAGCGGGAAAGTTGAAATAGCATCAAAATTGAACATCGTATTAGACTTGAATAATCACGTGAAAAGGTTTCCAGCTAATTAAATGTTGACCTAAAAGCATAAATACAAGTCTGATGTATGTTGCGTTACGCTTACCTGAAAATTATCCCAAACTCGATCTGACCTGTGCACGCATGCGCATGCGTCCCAATATACATTCCTACGTTTCGAAACATGGTCCCATGAAGTCCTTTATTGACCCTAAAAATATTTAATGTCTGATAAAAGGCTTCATGGAGGCACGGACCTGGTTAACCCCTAGGTTGTCAATATACGTAAGTTACCGAGTTTTACAGTTTGCAAATTTTGATTACTCGGTGGTCGCATGTTGCAGTGTCGAATCTCGATGCATGGTCGATGATCGTTCGATGCATGGTCCCCCTAGTGACGTCAATTATGGAGACAATATGGCGTTGCTCGGGGTTTAAGTGGCATTGACTAGGCCGAGTTCGTAAAATCAGGTTTGTATGGTCGGCGGTGACTCTGTGGTGTTACGTCGTTCTAACATGACATTCGTACGGTCTCAAGGATGGTGACGCTCTGTTGGAGTCTTGCTGGCCCAACGTTAACTTCGACTATAGCCAGTATCTCGGCGACAAAGTAGTTGAGAATTGCGAGTTGACGACCTAATGAAGAATCCATGGTTTAGGTGTTTAAGGTCCGCCATTTCGTGTTGGGGTCGAGAACCAAAATCATAGGATGTCAGAGATAGGGGTAGCAGTAGGTTTGAGGCCCGCCATCAAGTGTTCGGACAAGAAACTATAAGTGTGGGATATCAGGATTATGGTTGGTCGAAGTCCTTTACCCTGAGCACTGGTAAATTCTGAAAAATCTTAGAAGTGACACCCCCCCCCTTGCTTTCATGGTGCTTCTTTTATCCTCCGGGATTTGACAGGTAGAGATTAGTTCCACATGAAGTTAAGAATATATAGGGAAATAAATGGTAAGGTTAAACAACGTTTGATGAATGCTCCTGGCCGAGATGAGTTCCGTTCCTAGTCACTGTGGTTCTTGTCAGTTGGCCGTTTAAATAATTAGTAAAAAACTGAAGTGACAGGTAAGTTAAATTGTACTCTGTCTGCCTTGCGGCAAAAACTAGCTTGCAGCGCTCAGCACAGCATGCAATCCTAACTGCGATTGAGTTATTTGAAAAGGCTAAGAAACATTTAAAGAAAACAGTAATTCCTTTCAGTTCCAAAGAAGATCACATATAGATGACCAAAAAGCTAGAACTCCCCGCATTCTAAACTACCAGGCATTTATTCTAAATGAGAACGGACAATTGCAACTAAAAAAACTTAATTCGCAACAGAACATGATCTGTTTCCAAAGACAGTCAAAAAGCCTCAAGTTCAGAGAAGCAAACATGGGCGAAAGAAGGCGAACTAAAAAAGTTATGACCAATTTAGTTCAGCTTAGGTGGAGAATTATGCATGCAACCGAGTGCAAAACTGCTCTAAGAGTAGAAAATGTTAAATAAACATTTTAAATATAAACTTTTAATAAAATTTAAAAAGTTAAAAAAATAGATACCACGTAATAAAAGACCATAGAAAACCATAAGTAATCAATCATAGAAAATTCAATTCCCGTTTGTAGAAAGGAAGTTATGACCATCTGAAAATATCCGCGTTCCCCGGGGGATGCAAATTTCATCCACTGTTGTTTAAGGAGGTATGGTAGGAAAAGCCTTTAAGTTAAGGCAGTTCAGAAATAACGTCCTTATGCATGGTTTTTTATCTAAAAGAAAATTAATTAAAGAAACTCGTTACTAATTAGAATTAAAGCACATATATCTAACTATCATAGATAAAATATTTTTATTTTGTTCTAAAATCGTTTTAATGAGGCATTTAACTTGTATTAGTACCGGAAAATTGATATAATTTAAAAATTTATAAACAATTTATAAAATTATACACTGTTTTGTAACCTATTCACTTCCATGAGGAGAATAATGAGCATAGTACAAAGGTTAATGTTGTGATGTAAATATTTAATTGATAAATGATTTTTCATAAAGATGACTATAAAATTTTAATTTTTAAAATAATTTATGTTAATTTATTTCATTTATTTTATTTATAAATGCGAGTTACATAAAAATGAACAGTACGATCACATTATACTGGAAAATGTACACAGAGTCCATTTTTAGACAATTATTTCCGGGACCTTATATGTTGTGTAATCTAATTATATGCATAACCGGATTTTGCCCCATGCAATTGCTTATTTATACCACATAACAAATAGTGTTCAAAAAAGGTGTCTATTCTACGAACTAAATTCAAAAGTTTTCTATAGTCATACGGTGCTACTAGTTTTTTGGTACTATTTGTACTTATTTTTAACTATTTAATTGGTAATACAATAAAAAATGAAAACGTCTTTAATGTTAGGAATCACACTATTTTGATAAAAATTTTTAGAGGTTCAGTCAATTTTTCGAATGTCAAAGTTGTAGGAGGACTATATATTTAATGAACATAGGATAAACTTTAGTGTTGGATGTGCAAACCTAATGTTTAATTCATCCATGGTTAAATGAAATCTTCTGCTTTGGTTTTAAGGTATTCTAAATTCAAGACAAACCAATTAAAAAGGTATTTAACTTTCTCTTTAAATTTAGGTATTTCCATTCCCTATTCTTTTCTGTGTAAAATAAGAAAATTGAAAATAAAATTCACAATAACTTTAAGAACACAATTGTAAATTGATTATACATCTTGTAGCTTCGGTATAATTCATATTTCACAACTGAGCTAGAATTTCCTTTGCAGGGAAGTTATGCCAAAAAGCATTAGAGATATTTATCTGGATTGAAGGACAACGTTTCAAGAGGACGCCCACAGGATATAGATCTGTCATAGACCCAGTGAATCCTTTTCATTTATAGTTTCTTACACACAAAGTTACTCAAAGTTGTGTAGATAATCTGGCGATCCTTATAACAGGGAAACTTGTTGGTACCCTAGTAGAACTTATGCACTCAGAGCTTTATAAGAAATAAGCAATTGTGTAAAGAGCGTTTTGTTATTTTTTAACTCAAATAAGAAAGACAGAACTCATGACTTTTACCAGAAGATCTGGTTACCAAGGACTGAATATAAAGCGTTTTCTGATTGGCTATCACTGCTGGAATGAAAACAACACTATCATCAAATCTCGAGCTCATCACAGAGATAAAACCGTGGCACTTGTTCTTAAGGAAGATTATGATAGTGTATTTCTAAACACTTATATTAGGGGAAAACCTTAACGATATTGATCTGACAGATCCACATAATATTAGTAAGAGGATGCTCTTCCAAGATAATATTATCAATATGCGAATTGATGTTATACTGAGAAAATTATCCTTAATGAAACCACTTCCAGCCATCGTTCCTAAATGAAAGAATTGTATGATAAAGGGAGAAGCAAAGTATTATTTATGCCAGGAGGTCTTATTTTGTACGCGCCTAAGCTTGTCAGTAGAAACAGAGCTACTTTTCAGGATGTCCGGTCATGAAGGTATTGGAGGTAATGAGAAATCTGATGCAGCGGTCAAAACTTTGGGGGGGGGGGCACGAAATTTTTGTTTTCCCCCAGCCGGAAAACTATTATGGTAGAAACAAAATTCTTAAATGTGCAAACAGTAAAAACGTTGTACAAATGTATGCACAAAGAAAACTTGAGAAATTTTAATTTCCGGGGGGATGAGGCAAAAATTTGGATTTTCCCCTGGCCGGGCAATTGAGAGGGTACAAGCAAAACTATTAAACCTACACAAAGGCATGCAAAAAGAAAATTTGAGAAATTGTTATTTCGGGGGGAAGACACAAAATTCTGATTTTCCTTCAGCTAGGCAAACAAGAGGGTACAAGTGGAAATAATTAATGTGAAAACTGACATAATCAGCACTCTGGTCTCTCTCCTTGCCGGGTTACCAAGAGGGTAAGAGGGTACAAAAAAATTTAATGTACAAACAGTACAAACGCCGTACAAACGTATGCAAAAAGAAAATTTCAGAAATTTAAATTTCAGGGGGATGACACGAAATTTGGATTTCCCCCTAGCCGGGAAACCAAGAGGGAACAAACAAAAATATTAAATGTACAAACGTACGAAGGTATGCAAAAAGAAAATTTGAGAAATTTGAATTTCGGGGGGATGGCACGAAATTTTGAGTTTTTTCTAACCGGGTAACCAAAAGGGTGCAAACGAAAATATTTATTGTACAAAACCGTACAAACGACGTAAAAACGTATGCAAAAAGAAAAATTAAAAAATTGGAATTTCGGGGGGATGGCACGAAATATCGAGTTTCTCCTAACCGGGTAACCAAAAGGGTGCAAACGAAAATATTTATTTTAAAAAACCGTACAAACGACATACAAACGTATGCAAAAAGAAAAATTAAAAAATTTGAATTTCGGGGGGATGGCTCGAAATTTGGGTTTTCCCCAAGCCGAGCAACGAAGAGGGTACTAAAGAAAATATTAGATGTACAGACAGTACAAACGACGTATAAACGTCTATAAAAAGAAAATGTGAGAAATTTGAATTTCAGGGGGATGACATGAAACCAAAAATGTCAATTCTTCATGAAATCAACCTTTTGAATACTGTGTTCTCGACTTTTTTTTTTACTTAAAATTATACATTTTTAGTTAGATAAACAATTGGAATTTGTTACAATACTTTTCTCGAAAATTCGGTTTTTCCTTAATATTCTTAAGATTCGTCTGATGGAATATTTATTAACATTGTTCCATTACTTTTTAATTATTTAAACAAATGGAATTTGCCTAAATATTTCTTTTTTCGAAAATTCGTTTTTTTCCTTAAAAATTATTAGTATTGGTCTAGTAGAATATTAATTAAGATTAGGTCATAAATTTATAATTTTTCAATTAAATAGAACCAATTTTTGTAACTAGACCCACAGTAATAATTTTCATTAAAACAATGGAAACCAAACTATTTAAACCAATTCTATTTGTTCAAACCATTAAAAATAATTAACTAATGTTATTCAACATTGAAATAGACTAATAGTTATAATTATAAGGGAAAAACAAATTTCCGAAAAAAATTATTTTAACAATTTCCATTTGATAACGCAATTAAAAATTAATGAACCAATGTTATTAATTATTCCATCACACTAATGGTAATAAGTATAAGGAAAAAACTAATTTTCAAAAAAATTATTTTAACAATTGCCATTTGTTGAAATAATTAAAAACTAATTAACCACTAATAATAAATATTCTACTAGACCAATATTATTGAAATTAAGAAAAAGATACTAGAATACAGTGCTCAAACGGTCGACTTTATAAAGAATTTTCATTTTGGGTTTAAGGGTAGTTTTCAGGTACTCGTGGGGGTGTGTTAGATGTATCAAACATATATGTCTGATACAATTGCTAAAACAATCTGCTAAAATTATTACATACAATTTTTTTCTTATTAAATAACAAAATTATCAAAATAATAGACTAAATAAAAATTAATCAGAATTTCGAAAAAACAGCCAAGCTATTGCTAATCAAAAGACTCTTTTATTGTTTAAATAAAAGATAGCGACGCGATTACCCCTTAGCAGAGGTATTTCTGACTTCTTAAACAGAAGTATCAAATGATAAGTTTTTCTTAATTCAAGAATTCGACGAACATTGTACCTCAACTTTAACAAATATAGTACTTGATTTTTATCGCAAACCCTGACTCCAATGAAAAGTAAATATCTTAGAAAGATAAGCTACCAAACTGAAATATAAACAAAACGAGTATATCACATATTATTTGCGTATAACATTTTCTAAGAATTAGCAAACACACAAACATATTGTAGAATATCTATTGAATACGCAGTTAGCTATTTACTTTGTAACAGAAAATTCTCTACAAATAAAGATCGCCGGACAGACAAAAAAATAAAGTACATTGCCAAAACTTGTTTTCTCGGATGTCAACACCTGATGATCCGTTTCAAAACTGAATTGTAAAAATCTTATTATATTCTAGTTGTTAATATTTTTATAGGTATACTAGGTATACTCTTAACTAAATTATTCATTAATATATTAATCAGTTTTTCTTCTAGAAAAAATTAGAACCGTTGATACTCTGGTCTGTGCCTTGGCAATCATCTTTACATCTATTAGTGAATACAATATTTTAATAAGAAATGTATTTTATTTTCATTTTAATATTTGCAAATTTCATCCCAAAAAATAGAAGGAAATTTAGGTTTGCTTGTTATTATTTGAAAGGGGTTTCTAAAGCGAATTAAAATAATTCAGTGGTGCGCAGTCATCTCTCCCTCGAGCGAATCCAAAATTCTTTCATACAGGGTACACAAAAAAAAAACACACACAAAAACAAACGGATTGCATCCATATTAATAATTACAAACATACATATATTCGCTAATATTCCAAACAGTTCTTAAAAAATATAATTCACTTATTTTTATTGCAGAGTTTAGTTTGCAGTTTGATTGTTCACCTAATGGCAACCCTATTCCTTGTAATCCTCTTGGTGGACCTCCTTCTTCTGAATTAAGTCAGTTTTTTTAGAGGTCTCTCAGTCCTGCCAAACCTTCTGTTCGTGCCAGGTCTAGGTCTCCTACGGCAAGTTCTCAGCCACCTTTCAGATATCTAGCTCCCCCCATAAAGCTTCCTTCTCCTGACGGATACGGATGCGAACTTGAACAACTTCCATTTATTCGGCTTATCCCCAATTAAAATCCTCAGCAGCAATTCGAACTTCGAAGATACACTTTCTCTGCCGATAAACTTATTAAAATAAAAACAGGTACTTCTACGTATTGCCTGTGCCAAGCAAAGAACAAATTGTATTATCAACATTCGATACTGGAGTTTTTGATAAATTAAATAATAATGATTCTGTGGCTGGAGTTTATAAATATATTTGTCATGCTACAAGACGTGTGAGAATTAACATGGAAACCAATACAATAACTAAAATGGCCCGAGATGAAATGAGCATAACTCCTGAAGGTAAGCACCGTTCAATCATGGCGAATTTTATTATAAGAAATATAAACCCTGACAGAAATAACTAACTGCTACACTATTGATTCAAATTAGAACAATGTTAAGTTAAACTGCATGTTGTTTACGATTCAAATTTCAATTGATATCTTACTTGTAACTTGTAACAATACCCTTGCTGCATATTGGTCAAAACCAGGAATTTCTTAACAGCTTCTAAAGTTTTTTTATAAACTCTTAGACTAAAATTTTGAAGATGATTTAGCTCTTTAATCTTTCAATTTAATTTTGCGCGCACACCATATAAACAGTAATAGGGACAGAAAAAAATTTTTATTAATATTATTTCTTACCTACAAGAAAGTTGCTTGAAGGAATTCGCTACTGATTATGAATATTGCATAAATAATTTGGGCTAAATTTTAGACTTATTTTGAAATTTTAAATATAATTGGGGGCTGTTTTACGCCCGCGCAATTTTTTTATGCATGTTGGATTCATGTGGCTTACCACATTACTTTTTTAGATAATTACGCTATTTATCTTTTATCACGTGGAAACATTTTCAGTGGGTTTGATCGAAATCAATTTGGGTTTTATACACAAAACTATAAAATCTACACTTAAAAATCCTATAATCAAAGGGCTGTTTCACCAACTTAAGGTGTTTTTCCGCAGATAAAAAAATACGCGTCGCTTAGCTTTTTAAGTACTACAACAGATATTAGGAAAAATTAAATCAGGGAGGGACACCTGCAGTACCTTCCTTGTGAAGCTTTATCGACAACGTGATACTCTATCATGAAAATGATTGTTAATTTTATAACAGAATAATATAAAAAATAAAATAAATTAATTAAATGCAAAATATACATATTGTGGACATCTTTGGGCAAACAATAATTTTTTTTGTTAATTTTCCCGAAGTTATATTGTCAGTAATTTTTAGTTTCCTTGAACAATTTTAATAATAGGGCTTACTAATAATAAAGAGTATTTTAAATATTTTGAAATGCTTGTCCCCAGTATGCGGTACGGTGGTTATTGTGAGATGCGAGATTATCAGTAAGATCTCACTATTCAAAGAGCTATTCAGCAAAAACATCTACGACAAACGATAAGCAGGGGTACATTAACTGCGCCTGCTGAGGATGTTTTGGCTAGCGTTAGCTATTTGCAGCCAACCTCCTTGACAGAAATACCGTGGAAGAGCATCAAGTGGGATACCACCATGAAAGAGAAATTGGTGCTAGGGATAATAAATATCATGTAGCGGGTCCATTAGAACCTCATCTGGATATTTATAACGATGATGTGGAAAACAAAATGTCAGAAAAACTGCAGCATCTTGAAATTAATTTTAGTTATCCTTTGCTAGAGTTCAGATACGTAATACCAACACTAAGGCATTCTCTGTCGAAAATGAACATCACAAATAATCTGCGAGCACTAATAGAGCACCTTAACACACTCTTGTATACTATGCAGATGTGTCAACCGTTAGAACGTTGGCCCGCAGAAGTAGGCCTGAAAATGCAGTTTTAATCCCAGCAGGTAATGGAGATCCACCATGAATGATCAGGTTTGTTATGGATGTCAGCAAATTAAGGTGCAATTTGGGTCGATTAACTCAATATGAGAAAGGAAATAGAACTAGAAAGCTTATAAACCACGATATTAAAATCATCTAATCTGGGCACTTCGAGACAATAGCACCATAAATATTGGATGAGATTATAGACTCCCAACCTCAGAGACTTAATTTTCTTACTGCCAAACTGCGTGGATACAAGAAAAGTAGTACATGAAGACAACAAACACGAAACTTTTATGAAGATGAAAAAAGATCAACTGGTCGGGTGTTTAGGGAAAAATAAAAAGATACAATTTAGACACTGCGTTTTTCAAACTTAAGAAAGAAAGGGCAAGCAACAATCCTGAAATGCGCATCATGCGTTGGCAAGGTCTTTTCAAAAAATCATTGAATATACAGATCTGATTCCAGGCCATATGCTCCAGGGTACTAAGCATATGTTACCTAGAAAACCAGACGCTCAAAATCCATCTGAATTTCGACTGATAGCCTGTACTACAACAATTTATAAATGTCTTACAGCTTTCATTGCAGATAAGGTATATTCTCATTGCGACGAGCATGACATCTTTACATAAAAGCAAAAAGAATGTTTTAAGAACTCGCGAGGCAGCAAAGATCTAATCACTATAGAAGCTGTTGCCATGACTTTAGTTTTTAAGCATCAAGGGAACTTGCACGTGGCATACATTGACTGAAAGCAAGCGTTTCCTCCTGTGCCGCATTACTATTTCCTTGAAGTCTTAAAACTTTACCATATCTGAAAACGCATTATTCACTTTCTAAGTCGTGCGATGAGGCTTTGAAGTACAAAAATCAATTATTTTGATTAAGGACAACCACAGGTAACTTGATCAATATGCATTACGACTGGTATATTTCAAGGTCTCGAGACTCAAGACTTCAAGACTCCTTCAGTGCACTATGGTCCTGTTTAGAGCTGAAGCTATTAAGAAAACGCTAAACAGCATGTCTCATGGGTTCAAAATGCAGGATAATAAGAATGGTCATCAAGTGACCCATTTTCTGTACATGAATGCCCAGATGAGAATTAGGGACTGCAGAGTTAGGTAACGAGTTCGAAAATGACATCGAGGCAATTGCTGCGGGCGAGTAATATAAATCTATGAATATTTTTGAATTAAATAGTTTTCAGCATAGATAGTTAAGATAAGATTAAGGACTTACAAGCTTTAATACTCAAAATTAGTCTTAAAACAAACTACTACTTTTAGCGTCACCCAAGAACAACGACATAGACGTAGCAGGTTTGTGTTCTCTTCGGCGTGTTTGATTAACGTAAGTCCCCTTGCCTCTCACGTTTTTAGGTATTCAGGGAATCATCTTTAATTAAAGTAAGTGTTTAAAATGATGGCCTTCGGCTTCAATGCACTTATTAATCCGTAATGCAAATGAATTTACACAACAAAGAAGTGTATCTTCTTGAATTTCAGCAAATGCACTTGTAATGCGGTCCATCATATTCTCACGTGTTGTCGGTTTTTCTTTGTATACTTTGTCTTTCAGATAGCCCCATAAGAAGAAATCTGGTGAAGTAAGATCTGGCAATCTTGCGGGCCAATTTATCGGACCGCCTCTACCAATCCAGCGACTATTGCAATCACGATCAAGAACTTCTCGTGCTACCTCTGAATAGTGTGTTAGATAACCATCATTTTGAAACCACATGTTTTGCCGTATTTCTAAGCTGAAATCTTTAAACACTATTGGCGGTTCACTTTCCAAAATGTCTTGATTTTTTAGACCATTTAAGCTCCTTCGATAATCTGGGGACCGATCAGTTTCTTGCCAATTATTCCACACCATACGTTGATAGACCATGGATGCTGGTGTTGGACTTTACGAAGCCACTGCGGATTTTCAATACTCCAGTAGTGCATGTTATATCGATTAACTATTCCATGGTTTTTAAATGGTTAGTATTTTGTTGTATTTTTTCACATGCCCACTGACAAAAAGCTACTTGTTTTGGAAATCAATGCCATGAAGTTCTTGATGTGAAGAGACATGATACGGATGAAATTTTTTATGTTTCAAAATTTTCCAATTTCATTATTTTCTCCAGTGACTGTTGTTATACGAGTATTTTCTTAGGTTGAACAATTCCATTGGTAGTAAATTTTGTATTAGTACGATAAAATGAAGCAGGTGACACAATTCTCTTTGGAGAACGCTGAGCGTAGAGATTGACAGAATTATAAAGATTTTTTTCAGCTTCTCCATACACCAGAACCATTTCAATTTTTTCCCGTACGGTTAGGTTCTCCATTGTAAAGTAGTCTTGAATATAATTTTTGATATAACTGAAATGAATTTTGTCTTGAATGTATTTTTTCTAATTTACTGTATTTAGGGAAAGAGAAAAGTAAACACTTACGTAATGTTTCCATAGCCTCTGCTCACCTAACTCTGCAATAATGCCAAAGCTAAGATTTAGGAATATTCAGGAAACACTGTTAATGTAAACGTATTACTTATTAATTATTTCTCAAAAAAGAACATAAAATGGCATGTTTTAAAATAACAATTACCGAAGATATCCGAAGCTCTATTGCCTTATTTTTAACCGACTTCAAAAAGAAGGAGGTTCTACCTATGTTCGTCGCGATTTATTTTTTCATGTACGAGTTTTTATTGTACTCGTTTAAAGATTCCGTAGCGATTTGAAAAATGCTTTTTTCGTGTTTAGTCACGTCACATTGAAAATGAAGTATTTTTTATTGTTATTGTATTACAGAGTCGCAAAAGTGCATTCTCAGTAACAATAAAATTAAAAAAAATGAATTTTGTCGATTACAGCGCCATGTATCGCGAAAAGAGTAAAATGTTTTAGACTAATCATACGCATTTTTATCCAAAGAATCCGAGTATGCAATAAAAAATAGGGGTTACCCTTTAAGATTTCAAACTTTTTCCCACGACCAATCCCCGGGGCGATATGGGGAAACCGATTTTAACATCAGTGCATGTACTCCTTAGAGTGATTAAATTTTTATTCATAAGATTTTTTCAAAGAGTGCCTATTTTTCGAGATATTTGAAACTTTCAAGTTAAAAAATCACCCGGTATATTGAAAATTGCATTTTCTCGTCCTCCCAAGCTTCTTTTTTAAAGGCTTTTTTTTATCTGATGAAACAGTAAATATTTTCACAATATTTCTGCAATCTTTCCCCACTTCTTTGTATTCTTGCTAAACATTGTCTGTCGTCATATGTATACTAGATAACTCTCGAGTTATTTTACTGTGCAAGATACAAAAACAAACCTGAACAGACAAAAATTATAAATCGTTATTTAATATACCCGGCCGCTTTTATTTAATTATAAAAACCTTGAGTTAGAAACGATGACATTATCGAAGAAACAATACCAGATACAATACAATATTCCACATCAAAATTATTCACCTACATTCTTGTGACGAATCGGCTTTATGTTATTTTTTTATCAGAACACGCAGTTTTTGTTTAAATTTTAAAAATAACGTTAAAAATGAATGAATCACATTTTGGAAAACATGACACCAGATAGAATAGAGTGTTTAACAAAAACATTATTCATCCCAACTTGAACTACAATCTTACGTTTAACTATTTTTTTCAGGAAAATGAACTTCTTTAATTGTAAAAACAAAGCAGCTGCGAATAAGGAATAATGTAGAATAAAAAATAATATTTTAAAACAATGAAAATAAAATGAGTGCTTCATTAAGCAATATCTAAAATAAGCAGGCCTTAACTGAGGTACGGAAACTAATATATAAAAGCACACCTATAACATACCCAGGGATATGATCTGGTACGATTATTGTGAACATCAAGGTTACTGGGATATTAGCCTTATATATTAGAAATTTCTCAAATATAACTCAGGCTCAGTGGTTAGACGCTCGGACTTCACCTCAGAGGTCCGGGGATCGTTCCCTGAGCCGGTACCTCTGGAAATTTTTCTATGTACCTTTACCGAGGTTCTAAAGGTTCGGAACCCACCTTAAGGTGTAGGTCCCCCTCCCACCACCAAAAAAAAAGGGTGTGGGAGGTGTGTTAAGGAATAGGAAGAGGGTGAATGAAAAATGTAAACCCTTAGGGGACACATTAGAAGCTTTCCACTAGTACTATAACAATTAAAACTGTAACGTATAAAGTTTGAATTTAACATTCCAAATTACTAACAAGTCAAAGATTGCTTTTTCATATGATTTTGTATAAATTGTTTGTTTTTTAATATTTAATTTGAAATTGCTGATTTTTAATGAAGAGCGAAATGTTGCTAAATATTTAAAAAATTATTTTCTCAATAAAAAATTTTCAAAACGTGTGGGTTTAAAGAGGATTATTTTAAATTATCCAACGTAGAGATTGATTACAATTCAAAAAACACGTCTAAAGTAAGCGCGAACGTGAAAAAGTGCGAGTTGATTGCCTAACAATTTCTTTTAGTGATTGGTTGTTCAAAATTAAAATGTTCGCTGAATGTCGACAGCTTCATTTTGGATTTTTTTAAAGTGATATACATCCTTAATGTGTAAAGGGAGAGTTGCGAATTTAAAAGCTTTTTGAGAGCCATTGCTAGGATTTTTTAGATCAAGCAGCTGCTCAATGAATTCAAGTTGCTTGTTGGATTTCTCTTTAAGTTTGGCTTTCAAAAGCTTTCGTTCGTGAGCTTCATGTTTTATAGCGCCTGGTACGCCCATGACTCACGTTTGCTGTATGTGACATACAACACGTCACGCAGGTGGAAATTTCCTACAGCTATAACGTCTTATTTATAGTCTAAAAATACACAGTGGATCTCTTTTTTGTTTTCCTGTTGACATCTTATAATTAACTAATACGTAACTTTAATAATATAAATCGATAGAATAGATAAAGCGACCGGATAATATTGAAATACAAAATAAGGATGAATAATTATAATTTTTAGTGACTTTTTCGTACGATTTAAGTGGAGTTACACTTTAGCCATAAAAAATTCGTACCTTGTTTAAAAAAAGAATACAGATGGGTCATTCGTTCTCAACCGAGCAACCCCTGTGGTCCAGAATTGATCTCCTTCAGGGCTTATATTCTACTTAAATTCTAGCAACAATACTATTAAAATACTATCATAGTCAATACTATCTACAACTATAAAACAAAAATCATTTAACAAATTAATTATAACACACTTACAATACGGTGGTTCTTATTAGACAACCACTTACCAATAATAGTTTGACTTTTCAACACCTCACATGAAATCTATGACAGAACATCTCTAATCTAGAAAAAACCAGATCGGGATAAATTTTGGGAATATATCAATGATAACATTACTATTAATTCTAAATTACAAATAGCAACTGCTGTAGATAAATCATTACACACTTTTACTGTACACTGTGCACACCAAAAACCTTACAGCACAGAGAAATAAAATCTGCAAACGTTACCAAGAAACTGACATACAACCGTTTAAAATTATGAAAAATTCCATTGGGATATTTGTAGAAGCAGAAACCAAAAAATTCTACAAGAATAATTGGAAAATACGCGAAATAGTTTTCCAAAATAAATCCTGAGAAAATTTGAAAACTATACGGCACAATAGCCTTGTTTATAGCAACGTAGATAAGGTCAGTGTGCTGGCTAAAACGTTTGAAAAAGTGGACCATTTTATTAAAATTATGAGAGATAAGGAAACTAAAATAATAGTAAATAATAGCTTCATTAAAATTCTAGACTGATTTAGAAATAAATAAAATTGTTTAAACTTCTCTAAAAGAAATGTATATAGCGATAAAACGAACTGTGCCTAAAAAAGCCCCTGGGCCCGACGGTATTCAAAACGTTGTGCTGAAAAATCTGCCACGTACATCAATAGTGCCAATGTGCTTGCGTTCCAGAAACCAGACAAAAATAAAATGTTCCCACAAATAGTCCAATCAGTCTTTTACCTGCCTTGAGCAAAAAATTTCAAATTAGAATATGATATCGCCTACAAAAATTCGAATCAACAAATACAACTTTGTTCGATAAACAATTCGGCTTCAGAATAAAGCACGACACTATTTAACTGTTAGCTTGCCTCATAAATAACATCTCTTAAAATTTTAAGTTAGAACAAATCTACTGCAGCAGTTTTTCTAGATATTGAAAAAGCATCTGATACTATTTAGCACAGTGTGCTCATGCACAAATTACATCAGTGAAATATAGCTATGGATAGCGTGAAACTTCTTGTAAGCCATGAGTATCTCAAAAATAGAAAATTTGCAGTATTATGTAATAGTAAGAAATCAGATTTGCGAAATATGGCGGTGGGTGTTTCAGAGGGATCCATTCTATGACCCACACTATTTTTTATTTATGATATAGCGAAAAATAATTCAATCAATATTTTGGGAACAGGCGTGATTGCTCGCGTTTGAGGTCTTGATACCTCTTCTCTTTATCCTTCTCCTTAGCAGTGACGTCATAGTTGGCGGGGCCATGAATTTCATCGGCACAGTGGGGCAAAATTAAATTTCAAGGTTGACAATAAATTTAAAAAGAGTATTTAAATTTATTTTACATTTTTTTTCTTCAATATAATTTCAGGTAAACATTCGTAATTTCTCCTGCTTTACAACAAAGTAACTCTTTTCGAAACCCACAACTTAAATATATAAAGAATGTCCAAAAACTTACGAAATACCTGAAGAATTTTCCAGCGGTGACCTTGAATTAGACCTTGAGCTTGACCTTCAAGGTTATTTCTAGGTCAATTTTGTTTTTGACAGCGGCAATCGAAAGAGCAGAGAATTTCACGTCAAAAAATGTACTCATGTCATAAGTCAAGGATGAGTTTTGAACTTCAGCTTCAAAATTTTCAAGATTTTTTCAATATTTTCTGCAGGTTTTTAGGCTTGACCAGGGTATGGGTCGGGTCCTATCTGTACTGCTTTGGCTCCGGTGTTTAGAAAGAAGGTAGAAGTCATTCTTAAAATAGCTTTTAACAAGCAATCCATCGGTGACCTTGAACTTGACTTTCATTCTCACCTTCGAGGATATTTCAAGGTCAACGATGTTTTTTCATTATGAAAACGAGAATCGAAAGACCGGAAATTTTAGGTCCGAAGATGCACTCAGGTCATGGGTCAAGAATGAACTTGAACTTCAGCTGAAGGTTTCAAGGATTGACCCAGGTATTATGAGTCGGGTCAAATCTGTACCGCTTTGGCTCACGTGTTTACGAAAAATTTTGTAGTCATTCTTGGACTAGCTTTTAACGAGAAATCCCGTGGAAATTTTGTTTTTTAAAATTGGGAATCCTTATTTCTAAAAACGGAAATCGAAAGAGCGGGAAATTTTACATCCAAATAGGCACTTAGGTCATAAGTCAAAGATAACCTTGAACTTCAGCTGAAAGTTTTTACGCTTGAGCCAGACATGAGTCGGGTCCAATCTGTACTGCTTCGTTTCAGGCGTATACAAAGAAAAAGTATCAGGTCATGTTTGGAGTAAATTTTAACCAGAAATACAGTGGTATTTAAATTTGACCTTGAGCTTGACCTTTACGGTCATTTGAAGGTCAATTTTTTACATCAAGCGTTACCCAGGAACAACAACGTGGACGTAGTAATATTTGTTCCTTTTTGGGTGCTCGATTTACGTGAGTCCCTTTGCCTAATTTACAAACCTTTACGAACCTTATTTGCATAAATCGCTTACTCATGAAATTGTAACTCTCTAATCTTAGATTTTTAAATAAATAATTCCGTCTTTGTGCAAGTTCAGAAGAAAGGAGTGAATTTGAAATTTTACTTTTAAATGTACGACCCCACGAATAATAAAAAAGTCGGTTAAAGTATAATTTTAAGTTTCTTAACAACAACAAAAATTTAATAAAATAATAAATAAATAAATAAAAATTAATGTACTAAATAGTTATAAGTTTTAGCTTCTTTATAAATTAATACTTCAATATGCAACGACTTTCACATATTTTTACCATACAGAAATTGCTTTCAGTTCTAAGTGCGGTGGTTTGCATATAAAAATGAGAGATTTTAAGTAAAAATACCAGATTAATTTTTTATTTTTTAAAACGTTTATGTGCGTTATAAGTTTAACCTTCTTGATTCTGATTGAAATTCGACTGAGGGCTAGTCTATAAAGTCAAAATGCAACACCTTACTGAAAGTGAAAGAATAAAACCTCTTATGATGAGATGTTGAGATTAAGTGGTCAATGGTGCAGTGGTCAGGTAGGCAAGTGGTCACTGGTCAGTAATGAATGTTTTCAATGAAACATTTTGGTCTGGTAGAACTCCAACTGCACTTTCGACCGTTCAAAATAAAGTTAGTGGGTTAAATATTTTTGGCATTATCAGAGATTTACCTAGATTAGGCAGGCCAAGGTCAGCAGCAAATGAGGAGAGGTCACTAGATGTTTTGTTATCATTCACTGAAAATTGCATTTTCAGAAATTTGTTATTGTAAGTTCAAATTAATTATTATAAATCAGAACACTGGCTCCCTACTTTTTACCCCAGATAAATAAAACTAAACTTACACTTCCTACAGAAAACGAATCAAAGAAGTTTTGTAGGAATATCTAAAAGTTGAAATTTTTTCTGTATGTCACGTCGTTTATATATTATCACATTGTAGAATTTAAAAGAATAGAACAAGACTTCGAATTGGACAATGTACAAGCTTCAAATTTTTCTGAGAAATACATTTTTAGGTTTAAGGGGCGATTCGATTACCTTTAGTATTAATATTTCTTACTTTTTTAAAAACATTTACCACGTGGAATGTTTTTCCTTAAGTTGCAGAACTAATGGCATTTTCTGAATAAACATTAAAGAATTTAGTAAACAAAGGTTTTTCTTAGACGCTGTCTAATCAAAAGTCAATATCTCAAAATGATAAGCTTCACCCTTCTAATCTATTAGTCATATTAGACGTACATAGTTAGTGAGCTTGATGACTTCTTGCAACAAATGATGGGCCTGTATATTCTGATTCTCACCTTAGCAATCATCTTTAATTATATGGGTGAATATCATAGTATAACAATATATCTATTATTTAAAAAATAATTTCATGCTTTTAGAAACCTGGATATTGACTGAGGTAATAATTTCTAGCTAAACATTATAAAAGCCTTACCTAATAAATTTTTAAACAGTTTAAAAATGTTGTGTAAACAACTTTATTACAGATCTGCGAAAAAATATTTACACATCTCTTCTTAGCATTTGCTTTTTCTCGTCTTCATACTTTTTTTGTTATTAAAAGCTTTATTTCTTTCTGATAAAATACATAATGATTTCACGATATTTCTGCATTGTTAATTTAGTTTATTGTATTCCGGCTGAGAATTGAGAAATTATTTATAATGCCCTTATCATAGTGAAAGGTTTACATGAGCACTAACTATCCCGGATTTTTTTCAAATTTTCACGTTTTAAGGCTTTTTTAACATTTCTTTTTATATCTCGTATATTTTTTCCAGAAAGTAAAATAACATATTTAAAAAAACATTGTGGATGGATGAAAATAGAACTATTTGTCAAAACAGCGGTTTAGCAAACACATCCTTTCTTTCAGGTCAGAAAAAGGGAGCCTACGCTAAATCCAATCTGATCATTTTTGTAAAAGTTATCGAGCCTAAAGACTATAGACTGTGTATAGGCAAACATTAACCTGCCTAGCTAAGGCCGAAAAATATTTACTTAGGGGAAAGTTTACAATACTGTGATCTTATTAGTTGATGGAAATTTGTATCTGTACTTTGTAGTACGATAAGAGCTGGAATACCAACTTTGGCATGCAGACGTACTACGCTTGCGCTTACTGATGTAATAAAAATAATGTGTAATACTCAGACCCTGAGGCGCACTTTGCCTCATATAAATTGCAGTACTGGTCCTTCATTTCAGGAATTGAATTGAATTGGTTTGGATTAGATTAGATTGGATTCCCTCCTGGGTTTTTGATTGCCTATCTGCGTGGAGTTTTGATAAAAACCGACAAAGTGAAAGTTTCAACTTGAAAATTTAAACTAAAAAATTTATTTAATTTCCTTTGTTTTTTCTTTTTTATCTTTTTTGATTTAAAGAATCACAGGTCTGGTGGGAATACCGACGTATTTAAAAATATGTAATCCTCTCTTCCTTGTTGCAGATTTAAGTTTGCATTTTGAGTGCTTACCTAATGGTGAACCTATTCCTGGTATACCTCGTAGCAGATCATCTTCTTCTTCGTCTTCTTCTTCTGCCAGATACCATTTACTTGAGACTTCTCTTTCTACTGCCCCGCTTCGTCTACGTGAAAGGTCTAGATCTCGTCCTGCTGGGACTCATCGTCCTTCAAGGTCAATAGCTCCACCTATAAGGCTTCCCTCTTCAGACGGGCAAGGATGTGGAATTGAACAACTGAGATTTATTCGGCTCATTCCCAAAAGGAATTTGTCCCGGATATTCGAACTCAAAAGATACATTTTTCCTGCCGATAAATCAATTAAAATAAAAACAGGGCTTCATACTCTTGGGCCTGTTCCAACTGAAGAACAAATTGTATTATCGACATTGGATAATGACATCTTCGCTATATTGGAGACTTATGATGTACTGGCTGGAATATATAAATATAATAATAGCGAGCAAAAGCGTGTGAAAATAAACATGGTAACCCAAATGATTACAGATTTAAGCAGAGAAGAAATGAAGGAAACTCTAGTAGGTATTCGCCGCTCAATTATGAAGAGTTTTATAGTACGTAATATAAACCCTCATTTAAAAGAAAATTTTTCTTCAATATTTATTCATTCGTGAAAATGCAATACTATAAAATATATTGATTGTTATGCGAATTTAGATCCAGATCTCAAATGTAAGTAGTAAGTTCATTAAAAAATCAATTTGCCATGGTTTTTGAGGCTTTGATCTTTAGTCAGTGCTCCCAGTCAGTCTTTTTCAGAAACCTATAAAAAAGTTTATTATTGTTCCCTCTCAAAATATTGTAGGAAAAAATCACATTAGGATACAATAATCTAAACCAGAAATTCACTATTTATTAAGTGTTGCTATTATAGGCTTCATTCCTTGACTGATTTTACAATTTATTCATAAATGAAATAAATAAATATATAAATATAAAAATAAAAATAAATCATATTTATTTTTAGTTTTGTTCTGGCGTGATTCCTGTTAAACATGATTAACGTACTACAATAAAACATCATAACTAATTAACTATTAGTTTGTTTTGAGATCTTTGTAATCCATCATAAAAATGGTATTATTAGCAAAAATTTGACATGATTAGAAAAACTATATACAGCTTAGAATGTTATAAATAATTATGTAACCTATTTGGTTTCATAGTCAAACAAGTTCAAATAGTACAAAAGTTAACTTTGTGTTATTTTGTGATAAAAACTTATTTATAACCTGATAAGTAAAAAAAAAAGAAAATCTGAAAAGGACAAAAGATTTGATTTAATTTCTTGCACAAAAGCGATCCGAAGCTTTCTGCGTCCATCTCGAAAGTGCGAACACAAGGACAATTACTTTAATCGAATATTTTGATTAAAATCGTTGCAGCTCGTGTTTGAGGTCTTGATACATATCCTCCTTATCCTTCTCCTTAGCCGTGATATTGTATTCAGCCAGAGCCGCGAATGCGATCAAGAACATATTACGTTTCTTGAAGTCTTGCAGAACGATTTCACGGCTCGAATGTGCAACGGAGACGGTTATCCAAAAATTTTACTTCCAGAAAAGTTTGCACTTCACGTTTAGGACAATTGAATCTATCTCCCTCGGACAGCCAGACAGTAAGTGGTTTAGGTACTCAGCTTGTGCATGACACGCTCCGCAACTATCGCTGGGAACTTCTTGATATAAAATGAGGTCGCGGTATGCCAAGGTGGAAATGACACCGTCCTGGAATGCAAAAATGACACCCTCTGCACCTGAATTAAGCCCTGATGATTTGAAAATAGGAAAAGTTTGATATTTTGACAAGGACTGGTCTTCTACATTTCTGTATAAGTTTCCGTGCATTTTCTTGCCAAATAGCTCTTGGCGGAATTTTTCATCCAATGCTTTCTTTACTTCGGCTTTTAAAAAAGAAGATGAAATTCAGGCCAAGTGTCTCTGTTTTGTCAAGGAACGCCCTTTTCCAAATCATCTCGTGCTTCCTGACAATTTTAAATAGATGATCTCTACCATTTTCAATGATTTAAGTTGCACCTAGAACAAGCCGATTATGAAATTAATAAGCGTTAAAAATTAAACAATTTTATTTTGAATGCAAGAATCGCGAAGTTAATAGATTTTAGTTTAAAATTTTAATAGTAGGACAATGTCACAACATTAAAAATTGTATAATCTATAATACAAATTACAACAATTAGGTTATTCGAAAAGCAGAGGAATTGAAATTGTATGATTTATAAATAAGAATACAATAATTTGTTAAAAATTAAATTGAATCTTTTAAACTCAAGGGCGCTTAAATTCTAAACTTTTAAGTTGTTCTTATATAAGAAAATTTTAATTTAACATTAAAGTTAAATTAAAAAAAAATCTAAAACCCAAAAATGAATTAAATTATTCAAAAAAAAGTTTGAAAATAAATAGCAATTTTAACTGGGAAACATTTAAAATCAAAAACTTATTCTTTTAAACTTTAAAACTGAAACGACTGCAAGCTTAATTTAAAACTGAAAAAAGTAATAGCTTTTAAAGTACTAATTGTACTTTCAAAAATTCAAACGATTCGACCAAAATTAAAACCTGTAAATTGGAAATATTATAAATTTACCTTCTAGCATAAAAACTCTTTTCTTTTCTATTAATATGTTATTCTTAACTCAATTTTTAATCCAAAATTATATAATATGAAATTATTTATTTGTTTAAATGTTTAACTAGAGAGCATTGAACTTTCAACATTGAAAATTTAAAACTAAAATGAAAACTACTAAAGAAGATTGCTGCTTTATGATTTAATTTTTTTTAATTGTACAATTTTAAGACTTTTTGCTTTTATTAATTGCTTTATATTTACATATAAAATGATTAAATTGATAATTGACTATTCAGATTTTTGATACGCAATTTTCAAATATTTAATAAAGAAATGGTCCTGACATTTAAAACATTTTCATTTAACAATATTGTGAAATTTGCAATGTTGAAAAACTCCAAGCATTAATTTAAAAATTTGTTTAACAAAAAACTTTAGTTTCAATGCCTCTAAGATTAAACTGTTTTAGAATTACCTATTTAAAAATATAATTTTAAATTAAAATGATAAAATATTTAAGGACGATGAATTTTTGCCTCAGAATGATTAATGTAAATTTAAAATTATTTATATTAACTGAAACAACAAGATCAAAAAATGAAAAATCATCTAGGATTTAGTTGTACCTTATAGATTTTTACGACAATGTAAAAAAAATATTGATCAAAAGTTATAAAAAGTTTTCAATAGTAGAAACTAATACTTCATTGCTAATTTTATCACTTTATATAAAAAAATACAAGAATAACTTAGCTATTTGTATTTAATTAATCTTTTTTGTTGAGTTTTGAACACGTTTCTCAAAAAAATTAAATGTTTTAACAGAAAATAGCAGTTTTAGAAATTTTTTATTTAAATTTCAAAGAAATTATTCAAAATGCAAGCTCTCACTAAAACTAAAATTAAAATGCCTGCAAAAAATGTAAATATAAGAAGTTTCGTAGGAATATTTAAGAGTTAAAATTTTTTTTGTATCTTAGGTCGTTTTGCTGATTATAAATTAAATAGAACACTGTAGAACTATTAACTATTTGAAAATGTACAAGTTTCAAATTTTTCTGAGAAATAGGTTTTTAGGTTGTGAGGGCGATTCGATTACCCCTAGTATAAATACTTTTTACTATTTTTAGAAGATTTATAACGTCAAGAGGAAATAAAAGTTTATCTTGGACTCTGTCTAAATAAATCTGAATATCTCAGAATGATAAGCTTCACGCCTCTTCTCAATAGTCATAATAAACGTAAAAAGTTAGTGAGCTTCTCGCCTCCTTGGTAGAAAGGATGGATGTTGATATTTTTCTTTTCACTTTGGCAATCATCTGTAATTATATGGGTGAATATTAAAGTTAATAATATAACAATTATTTTTTTAAAGTTTCTCTTATACAATATATAATTATTGCACGATTTTTGCGTTCCTAATTTAGTTCTTTGTATTTCGGCTAAAAATTGATTAATTATTTTTTTCAAATACAGAAATTTCATATTTTTAAAAATCATTATGGATGGATGAAACCATAACTATTCGTAAAAAACGGCTCGTTAGTTGTCCCGTCATTTCTTTCAGGACTTCCAAAAGGCCGCCAAATATTTACTTATGGTACAGCGTACTCTAAAGTAACTGACACAATTATCTGATTAGCTGATGAAAATTTGTATATGTACTTTTCGGTACGATAAGAGTAGCAATAAAAACTTTGGTATGTAGACGTACATACTGGTTACAAAACTGGGCGTACAAAACTGGTTTGATCAAAAATAGTGAGTAATAATCAGACTCTAAGACGCACTTTTCCTAGCGTTAATTGCATTAATCGTCCTTCATTTCGGGAATTGAATTAAATTAGTTGGGATTAGATTAGATTGGGCTTACACCTGGCTATTTAATTCCCTATCTGTGTAAAGTTTGAATAAAAACCGACAAAGTCAGTTTTAAGTTGCAAATTTAAAATAAAAAAGGTTTTTTATTTCCTTTTGCTTAAGATTGAAATAAAATATAAATTTTTCTGAACATTTACAATTTTTCATAAAGATGAAACTCATAATTTTTCTCTGAAAAAGGCAGGAAAACGTTCTTTTCTTTACAATTGTATTTATAGTTTTTAGAAATTTTAGAAAGCATAATCCTTTTTTTTTAACGTGAGGGCAACTGAGTCGGTGGGTGCCTTCGTAGAATTTCTACGCGTAAAACATTCATGCGCATCTCTACAAATCTTTTTTATTTGAATAATCTCAGGCCTGGTGGAAACACCGACGTATTTTAATAAATTTTATCCTTTCTTTCTTGTTGCAGAGTTAAGTTTGCATTTTGAGTGTTTACCTAATGGTGAACCTATTCCTGGCATTCCTCGTAGTAGAGCGTCTTCTTCTTATTCTTCTGCAAAAATCAATTTAACTGATAGGTCTATTTTTTCTGCCGCACCTCGTGTACGTGCAAGGTCCAGATCTCCTTTTGAAGGGGCTCATCCTCTTTCCAGCTCTATAGTTCAAAATATAAGGCTTCCTTCTCCTGACGGGCATGGATGTGGTATTAATCAACTTGGATTTATTCGGCTCATTTCCAATCGGAATTCACACCGGAAGTTTGAACTTCGAAGATACATATTCCCTGCCGATAAATTATTAAAAATAAAGACAGGACTTTTTACGTATGGGCCTGTTTCAACTGAAGAACAGATTGTATTATCAACATCAGATGGTGACATTTTCGCTATATTGGAGACTTACGATATTCTGGTTGGAATATATAAATATAGAAAAAGCGAGAGAAAACGTGTGAAAATAAACATGGTAAGCCAAACGCTTACCCAATTGAACCGAGAAGAAATGATTGACCCTCCAGTAGGTGCCAACCGCCCAATTATGAAGAATTTTCAAGTACTAAATATAAGCCTGCGTGCAAAAGAATAATCCTCTTTACTGTTTATTCAATCTTGAAAATGTTAAACTATAAAATATATTGTTTGTAAATTGAATTTGGACCAAAATTTTACATGAAAGTAGTAAAGTACAATAAGAATTCAATATCCAATGTATTTCGAGGTTTCAATCTATCGTCAGTGCCAAAAGCCAGCATTTTTCGGAAACAGATGAAAAATATTATTACTGCTCCCTCACAAAAATACTTTTATAGAAAAAAATTACTCTGTGGCATGATAGTCGAAACCAGAAATTTTCTGTTCATAAAATACTGGTTAACGCACATACATTTAAAGATCATAAATAAATGATTATTAGTTTTTTGAAATGTTTATAATTCATCATCAGAATGGCATTTGTTGAGAAAAAGCGACATGATTCGAAATAGTATAAGCAGCTTATAATGTTGTAAACAATTATATAACCTAATTGGTTTCTTTAGCAAACCAGAGGAAATAGTACAAAAGTTAATTTCGTGTTGAAAATAATTAATTTATAGATGATTCTTCATAAAATAAATTTTCAATTTTCAATTGATTATATAATTAATGTTTTGTTTAATTCTTAAGATGAGTTACAACAAAATAATACTAATAGCATTTGCCCGGAAGAATCACACAGATTTGATTTGTTAGGGAATTGTTTCCTCAAATTTACATATCGTGTAGTATAATTATATGCATAACTGGGTGTTGCAACATGTTCGTATTTATTTATACCACACAAAAAATAGGGTACAGAAACAATTTTTAGACTGTGAACTGCATGTAAGTTTTTCTGTATACTCATATGTTTTTTGTAACGGAAATTATCAAACAAATCCTCTAAACTTAACCTGTTTGAACAATCAAAAAGTATTATTCTGTTTTCCTCAAAAATCATTCATTATTGCAATATTTGCACCCCAATATAAACTTTCGTACTATTTTACTTATTTTGCTCTAAGGCGTATATTAAACTTTTTTTAAAAACAAATATTTTTATTTCTCATGCTTTTTTGTTTTAATTAAGTAAAAATTGATGACCTTTTTTTAATTTTTGAAGATCATAAATTTTTAGTGCGACCGCATTGCCGCACTGTTCCTGCTGAGCGACAGGCGCTGTGGGGTGAAATTAAATAAGAAGGTTGACAATACCTTTAGGAAGGCCATATAAATTTATTTTAAATTTTCTTGCTTTTGTATAATTTATAGCTAATTCTATAATTGGTAGGTGGAAGTTATTTTTAATTGTTATATTATTTTATTAAAATATCAAACAGTGTACATCATTGATTATCCGTTTTTAAATTAATATTTTGCCAATAAAATTACTTGCTCTAATCAAAAAGCTGACACTTGATCACGATACTAATCATCAACTTTATAAAGAGATTATACTTAGAATTATTTATACTGGTTATATTATTGTAAAAATTTGTTAAGATCTTCATTTTAGTACCTCGTAAAAAGTACAAAAGGAAAAATTATATTATATTATTGTAAGCCACAATAACAAAATATTATGTCCATAAAAAATCGCTTTAAAAGATGTTCAGACATGCCAGAGATAAATTTTTATGTCACGTAGAAAATAAATAATTAATTAATTTAAAACCTATATTTAAGAATATCAAAAATAGACTGAACAAGTACAATTTTTATCAATAATATTAAACTTTTATTGTAATATACATTACATATGTATACAAATATGAGTGTCTTTGAAACCATTTTTACGAACACTTCTATACATAAACAGCCGTCGTTTGTCAATAAGGAATAAATTTTTGAGTCCTGCTTGTAAGTCAGATTGAAGAAAAAGTATCTGACAACCCATGCTCGAAATTTTTATTGCAAGCATAAGGAACTTTATTCGTAAAAAAACGCCCAAAAAAAGCTTTTGTATTTTTTTACTACCTATTGGCGTAACTGGCAATAAATTTTATATTTCACAACAGAAGTTGCTAAATAAAAGATTAAAATTTGTTTGAGGGCGCAGAAAATGACTAACCAAAGGATTCTTTAATTCACTTTATTTTAGAACTTTACAGACACTTTTTAAAATTATTTTCGATCAAAGTAAAATCCATTAAAGTTACCATCGTGTCGTGTCGTGGCGTCAGCTGTTAAGGTGTCTGCACGTCGAGAACAAAATAATAATACGAATTGCATGACATAAAATTAGAGACGAAAAAAGGTATAGAGCAACCGCTGGGGGATAGCCTCTTCTCTTTATCGAGAGGGAGGTACCGTATCTTAAAATTATCAAGTGCCTGGTGGTATCAAATATTCCAATGATTCACTGCGTGAAGGCAGATATTCAATCTGTTCGTCCGTAGCTGAAAACGGCTGTCTTTGAATAACTGCCTCACCAGGAGGCGTGAATTCTTCTCTATCTTCGGTGTCTGAAGATGCTGAGCAGTTCAAACATTTACTGCCTACAGGCAGAGGTTCAATCTGTTCTTCGGTAGCTGGAAACAGCAAGCGTTGCATACATTTTAATCATAAGGAACGGATTCTTCTCTAATGTCTGTAGTTAGAGACACTGAGCCAGGTTCTTTCCTTGGTACATTTTCCCCCTTACGATCGGGTTCTATTAGCCTGAGCAAGGCTTGAGTTACGCATTAAGCTTTCCAATCAAAGTTCACCTCAGTCAGAAGGATAGTCTTCCTTGTGCAGACTGTAAACGATAGGACCTTTATACATCTTAACTCCATCCACAACCGCTTCCTCCATTCTGGGAATCTTGTTTGTTTCTTGGGTTGAAATTACAATGAAAAAAATTGGAGCATAGCTGCACATTCTAACAGCAATTTCCAGCCATTTTAAACAAAATACCTAATAGGGGGATATCGCTGACAGTCTATCCAGCGTACATGATGGCATGATAATTTAAATTCTTTACCCTATCTTTGTATAGGAAGCCAATTTTATGTACATGAATTACAAGTTTTCGTACATTTTTCAATTTTGCTGGGATCGGGTGCTGATCTGTAAAATTGCACCCGATCGCAGCGAAATCGCGGTAAAATTTCAGCAATAATCACGTCTTCCGACCGTTAGATAGGTGGTTACAGGCTGTGACGGAACCAATACGTCGATCCGGCAAAAGTCTTGTGCACCCTCACGACACGGAGTGACACAAGGACGACCGTCTTCTGCCTCACTTTCTTTTCATTCTCCTTGGCTATGATATTTTTGTCATCTAGTGCCGAAAATTCGATAACGAACATGATTCGCTTCTCGAAGTCAAGGAGAACTATTTCAGGCCTCGAGTCTGCAGCAGAAACAATTGTCAAGAATATAAAGTACCAGTATATTTGGTACTTTACATTCTCGACAACTGACTCTATTTCCCTAGGAGCGTTTGGTGAAGCATTAGTAAGGTTAATGCCGTAAGAGTGAAGTGCTTTACCATTTGCAACTATATAAGCAGTACGTATAACAATTCGATTATAAAGACACTGGAGATTCAGAAGTCTGCATGCGCCTAGTAAATCTTTTTGCAAGAAATTCATTGACTTTGAGCCATATAATAAGTAGGATAAGGCCAGTTTTGTGTCTAATGAAGGAAAATACAGAGGTGAGTTTTATTACACACTAGCAGTTAGAGAATGCATGCAAATCGCATGTTCACGTCACTGGATTTTTATTTCCTAACATGACAATGTACAAATTTTTAAATTAATTATTGAACAACTTTCCCAATATTATGTTTTAAATATTTTAAGGTCGAAAATTATTAATTTTGAATTGCAAGCGGCTAAAACAAATTAAAGATTTTAAATAATTTGATTGAAAAAAGAGTTAAATTGCTTAATTTCTATGTCAAAGTGCTAGAAATTGAACAATTATATTTTTAATTTTAGAATCACGAAATTAAATCATTTCATGTTAAAATTTCGAATGTAGGATAATCTCAAATTGTTAAAAATAGTATAATTTAAGATTCCAATTTTTAAAATTGTGTCATTCGCAATACAGAGGAATTGAAATTATATGGTTTATAAACAATATTACAATTTAATGTTAAGAACCAAATTGAATCTTCTGAATCCAAGGTGTCTAAAATTCTAATATTGCAAATTGTTATTACATAGCAATATTATAATTTAAAATTAAAGCTGGTTGACCGAATTTTTTTAAAATCCAAAAATGAATTGAATTATTCCAAAGAAAGATTTAAAAATAACTCTACCAAAAAATTTAAAAATAACAGTTTGAACGACTCAAAACCTTTTTTATTTTATTAATTATTTTTAATAGGTTTCTGCTAATAAAAGAAAGATATGCTCTTAGCTTTATGTTTTCTAAAGCATTTTGAAATCCAGGAGAATTTTTTTTCCTAAAAATATAATCTTTGCTTTTTTATACAAACGATGCAAATTGAACAAAAATGAAAGGCGTAATTCTCATCGAACTTTTTGAGACGGGCAAACTTTTATGTCAACCTTTTATCATATCTGTCGTTGTTTGCGAAAAAGATTAAAAAATTAGATTTTAAGGGGAAAAAATTCTCCTGACTACAAATTTTACAAATGATAAACAAATTAAACTTTTTTTAAAAAAACAAAGCACAAAATTGAAATAGGCATAAAATCATCCACATGCATTTTAGAAAGTGTAGGAAATAACCTTACTCAATTTTCTCTTAAAATTCATTTTTTTTTATGAGAAATTTTCGAAGGAATTTTAATAAATTTTTTTTTATTATTTTAAAATTTTTAAATTCTCAAAAAACTTTTTTCTTTGAATTATTTAAAAATCTACACACCATTGTTAGCTAGTTAAACTAGTCATTCACTTATTTTCGTGATTAAATATATTTTTTGAAATCTTTTAAATTATACTATAGGATAGGGTAATCATATGGAAGTATTCTTTACAAAAATTCCATAATGTAAATTTGTTTTTAAATAATAAACTATAGTATAGCTAAAATGTCTATAACTTACGAATTTTAAACAAATTAGTAAAATTCTGAACCAAAGCAGATTATTTTCAAATCAGAATGATTAGGCTTTCCTGTTCGTTTAAGATCAATTAATATGACCATCAGGTCTCTAGAACATGATTAAATCAGCGAAAATGCGTTGACTCCCTTCACCAGTATGCAAGCCTTTGTATTGGCCGCCTTGGGGTACCTGTAACAAAAACTAGCCCCCTTTCTAAACATGTAATGGTATCTCGAAGTAAGCAGGGTGTTCCTGGGTTAGTGAAGTGCCTCGTGTGCCTCGCAGCCATGCCCCTGTACCAAACTGGAGAGGGCCTTTGATATGACGTAGGTTTATTTAGGAAATGGTTAGACCGGGAGCAGTCATTAAGGTTTGATCCCGATCTTCCTGTACACTAAAAGGCTCCTTTTGCGCCTGACTGGGGACCATAAAGTTGACCTGTCCAAAGTGGTAGAAGGGCGTGTTGTGGAGGACTGCATGAGCCCTCCCCTGTAACTCACGAATTTGCGAAACTAGGAGGTGTTTGATTCCTCCCGCTATGTCTTCTTTCTCAGGCCTGTCGTGCCTGAAGATCAGCTAGAACTCTGTCTTAAAGGAGGGGCTGAATCCCTCAAACCGACAGAGGACCAACTGCTGGAGCAACTCAACTCCGGTGCACACGAACTCCGCTCACGGTCAACCACCCTTCGCATAAAAATCCTGAACTCCGCTCGGGTCAAAAGTAGGTAGTTTCTCATGAGCACGAACTTCGCTCAAGAGGCTTAAAAGTGCCCCTCCTACTCAGCTCAAGGAGCTTACAAGTGCCCCTCCCATTAGAATACATTTC
>JAAAKG020132721.1:0-11137 GCA_010014905.2 Druon quercuslanigerum
TTCTTCTTTTTTGCTATAAAATATCGTTTATTTGAAAATTATTTTTTTGTTAAAAATTTATATTTTCTGGTTAAAAGATCAACTGGTTTGCAGAAAAATCGTCTTTTGGCTGAAAAGATTAAAAAGTTTGATAAAGTTTTTAATTTTGAATGAAAAAATCTTTAACTGTTGAACTTTGGTCGAAAATTTGATTTTCTTTTAGTTGAAAATTCAACAAATTGGATAAACATTTTTTTCTAAAAAAAAATCAATTATTTCCTGAAAAATTAATTTTTTTTTTTGATTCGAATATTTATGTTTTTAAAGGAGAATTCATCTCTTTGGTTATAAATGCAAATTTTTTGTGCATTTTTTTCTAAAATTTGACTGTTTTGATAAAACTTTATGTTATGATTAAAAATTACTTTTTTGATTTTAAAATTGATCTATTTGGTTAAAAATTCAAAGCATTTTTTAAATTTAATTTTTCTGTTGAAAATATAAATATTTTGTTAAAAAAAGATTTTTTCAAATATCAACTGATAAATTGTTTGTTTACAATTCATCTTTTTCTTTTTAATTAATCTATTTACTTAAAAATTCATCTTTTCCTATTTAAAGTTCAACTATCTTCTTTGCAACTGTTTAATTAAAAACAATTTTTTTTGTGAAAAATTGAAATATTTGGTTGAAAATCTCTTTTCTTTGCAGATAATTCAAGTATTTGATTAAAACTAAACTTTTTTGTTGAAAATTTGATTGGTTGGTTGAAAATTGAACTATTTTATTGAAACGACATTTTTTTCGAAAATTTAACTGTTTTGTTGAAAATTCATCTCTGTAGGTAGAAAAATCGAATATTTGGTTAAAAATTTAAATATTTTATAAAATAATTTTATGTTAATTTTTTTTGCTACGGGTCTATTATTTTTATTTATTTCTTTTTTATTGACCGTATTCCTAAGTTCTAAAAAAAAGACTCTCTAGCTCCGCTGGGATTCGAACCCAGTTCTTTCAGATTGCCAGTCTTTTTTTGAAAGTTTAATAATTTTATTTAAATTTAAAGTAGAATGGTAAAAAGATTTTTTTTAAATTCAACTCTTTTATTGAAAATTGGTTTATTTGGGCACTAAATTGGTCCTATCAAATTTAAGATTTATCTTATTTTTGAAAATTCAATTTATTTTATCAAAGATTCTATACTAAAAATTTTACTAGATTAAAAACTCTGAATATGAATGAGCAGGCTAAATTTGGCCACCCTGTTTTAGAGATCCATTTTCCATATTTTACTTTTTATAAATAAATTTTGTGCTGTTGTAAATGAAAAAAATTGACGAGGAGAAATTATTTTGGGCATGTCGCGGGAAGACTTCTTGACGTAATATCGAGCAGGTTAATGAGTGAAGCTTGCCAAAAATTGAAGTTCGTCGGTGAAAGATTAGATTCTCTAAACTGGGGCAAAGTTCTTTAAACGAAATTAGTCTCTAAAAAATTTTCATATTTTTGGGCACGTGGAGCATATTCTGGTTTTTCAGTGAATTTAATTTAAATTGATTAGAAGCCTCAACCGAAAATTTCTATTCAGGAAATCAATTTCTTACCCTTTCTTCAGAAAAATTTTTTTTTCACACGATTTTTTTCATTTTCTTAAAATTCTTTAAAATTAGGCTATTTCAAAAATTGTATAAGTATAAAAATCAGTAAATCAGTTCTTGTTTGAATCATCGTATCAATTTTACGCTGATTGTAGGATTATTATCCAAATATAAAAATTTGATTAGGTTTTAAAAATTTTTGCTATTCTAAATAGCGAAAGAAAAACTTTTTTTCGTTTCAAGTTCAACTACTTAGTTGATGTAAACAGATCTAATTTGCTAAAAAATTATTTTTTTGTTGATGATCCATAATTTTTATTGTAAAACCAAATTATTTTCTTTAAAAATTAATTGTTTGGTTTAACAATTATCTTCTTCAGTTGCAAGTTTAGCTATTTGTTTGGAAATTTCTGTATTTTGTTAAAAAATTTTTTCGTGTAGTAGAATATAAATTTTCTTGGAAAAGATTTCACGTTTTCGATTAAAAAATTTTTTTGTAATTGAAAATCTAATTATTAGGCTGGCAATTCATTAAAAAATTCTAGTTTTGTTTCAAAATTCATTTATTACTTAAAAATAATTTTGTTGGTAGAAAATTAATTTATTTGGGTTAAATTAAATTTTTTGGAATTGAAAATCTAATTATTAGGCTGGCAATTCATTAAAAAATTCTAGTTTTGTTTCAAAATTCATTTATTACTTAAAAATAATTTTTTTGGTAGAGAATTAATCTTTTTAGGTTCAATTTAAGTTCTTTGATTGAAAATTAGTTTTTTTATTCAAAATTAAATTTTTTAACTGAAAATTATATCATTGCATTTTCTGTAAAAAAGTATTTTTTTAACAGAAATTTATTCTTTTTGGTTGAAAATTTTTCTTTATATATTTTGTTGAAAATTTGTCTTCTTTTGGTAGAAAATACAACGAGATACAAATCTTTTCTTCCAAGTTGCAAATTCATTATTATTTATTTAAAAAACTAATTAATTTTATTAGAAATTTCACTTCATGTTTTGCTAAAAATTCGTTTTATTTTAATAATTTTTTAAACTGAAAATTTGAATATTTCGTGTTTGATTACATTTCAGCTTTTTGGTTGAAAATTTTGGTGCTTAGTTGAAACTTCGTTTTGTGCGGTAGAATATTAATTAAAATTTCATCTCTTTTTTTTTTTTTAAATTTAGTCGTTTTTTTGTAGAAATTTATCTTTTGGATTAAAAATGCAACCACTAAGTAAAGATTTCATTTATTTTTTTGCTTGAAGATTTATTTTTTTTTTAAATAAAAATTCACTTCTTTGCTTAAAAATTTAACTATGTTGCTCAAAATTAGTTTTTTTTTGTGAATTTTTTGGCTGAATATATAATTATTCAATTTTTGTTAAAAAAATCAATTCTCGTGTTTTTCGAGTTCAAAATTAATTCACACGATTTTTTCATTTTCTTAAAATTCTTTAAAATTAGGCTATTTAAAAATAAAATAAATAAATAAAAAAAATCAGTAAGTCAGTTCTTGTTTGAATCATCCTATCTAGTTTACGCTGATTGTAGGATCTTTATCCAAAAATAAAAATTTGATAAGGTTTTACAATTTTTTGCTATTAGTGAATAGCGAAAGAAAAATTTTTTTGGTTTTAAGTTCAACTACTTAGTTGTAAATAGAACAAATTTTCTAAAAAATCATTTTTGTTGTTCATGATTCATCATTTTTATTGAAAAACAATTTCTTTTCTTTTAAAATTAATTATTTGGTTTAATTTATCTTCTTCAGTTGTACGTTCAGCTATTTGTTTGAAAATATTTTTTTTTTTGTTGAAACTTTTTTTCGTGTGGTAGAATATAAATTTTCTTGGTAAATTATTAGGCTGAAAATTCATTAAAAATTCTAGTTTTGTTTCAAAATTGATGTATTACTTAAAATCAATTTTGTTCGTAGAAAATTAATCTTTTTGGGTGAAATTTAATTTCTTTTATTGAAAATTAGTTTTTTTATTCAAAATTACTTTTTTCAACTGAAAATTATATTCCATTTTTTGACAAAAATGTATCTTTTTAATGGAAATTTATTCTTTTTGTTTGAAAATTCTTCTGTTTGGTTAAAAATTTAACTGCCTTTTGCAAATTCATATATTTTGTTGAAAATTTGTCTTCTTTTGGTACAAAATCCAACTATTGAGATAGAAATTTTTTCATCCATATTGAAAATTCATTATTATTTATCTACAAAACCAATTTATATGACTAGAAATTTCACTACATGTTTTTTTAAAAATTCGTTTTATTTCAATAATTTTTTTTAACTGTAAATTTGAATATTTTGTGTTTGATTTTACATTTATCTTCCTAACTTACATTTAAGTGTTTGGTTAAAAATGTTGGTGTTTAGTTGAAACTTCGTCTTGTGCGGTAGAATATTAATTAAAGTTTTATCTCCCTTTTTTGAAAATTTTTTTGTTTTTTTTTTTTGTAGAAATTCATCTTTTGGATTAAAAATGCAACCACTGAGTAAAAAATTTCATTTCTTTTTTTGCTTCAAGATTCATTATTTTTTTATAAAAATTCACTTCTTTGTTTAAAAGTTTAACTATGTTGCTCAAAATTCGTTTTTTAGTGAACTTTTTGGCTGAATGTATAGCTATTCGATGTTTGATAGAAAATTGATATTTTTTGTTAAAAATTGACTTCTGGTGTTTTTCGAGTTAAAAATCGAATTATTTCTGTAGAAAATTCATATTTTTGGGTTATAAATTCAACTTTTTTTTACAAATTCCTCTTTTATTTTTAAAAATTAGTCTGTTTCAGTCGAAACATTTAAATGAGTTTAAAAACTTTTTATTTTAAAAGTTGCGAAAAAACTTCTTATATTATTTTCAAAATTTTGATTATGATTCTTAAATTATTTAATATATTATTTAGATAACATAAATTATATTTCAATCAAAAACATTTTATTTTGAATAAAAAATAAAAAATTAGCGTAAACCTTTTGTCAAATCTTTTGAAATGTTTAAAAATCTTTTTAAATTTTCATTAAAAAATCATTTTTCAAAGTAAAAAGAATTTCTCAGAAATCTTAAGAATTATTTTTTGTTTTTTTAAAGTGTTTGAAACTTCTTAAAAAGCATCGTCATTATTTTTTAATATATTACATTTTGTTAAAAAATATTATTAATAATATTATTTAAAACTATTCAGATTTTTTAAACAATTTTCTTAAAATTCTAATAAATAGAAAAATTGCCTTCAAATCTTTAAGACTCTGGTTTTGCAATTTTGGAAATGTTTTCAAATGTTTTGAAGTCCTCTTAAATATTCTCTCAAAATTAATTTTTTGAAATAAAAAATCAGTTTAAATTATCCTAAGAATTTTGAGAAATATTTATTATTACCGTGAAACTATACATTTTTTCAAACTTTCTTGAGATTTTTCAAAATTTTAAATTAATTTTAAAACTTCTAAATGTCATAACAGTACTTGAGTTTTGAATAAAATTTTGTAATCAAGCTAATTAAATAATTTGGATTAAAAGTCCTTCACATTCTCTTTTGAAATTTTAGGAAATAATTCCAGATGTTTTGAAATCGTTGTCAATTTTCTGATTTTTCCCAAAAATTAAAAAATATACATATTATTGTAAAATCTTTCAAATTTTTTAAGAAGTATGAAAATATTTATTTCTAATTATTTAAAAATTCACGCTTTTTCTGAAGTTTTGAAAATGTGTTCATCATTTTAAAAGTTGCAAAGAAACTTCTCAAATTATTTTCAAATTTTCATTAATGTTCTTAAATTATCAAACACACGTTATTTAGACAACGGAAATGATATTTCAACAACAATAAATTTATTTAAAATAAAAAACAGTTGAATTCACGTAAAAAAAAGTTTGAACAAACAGTAGAATTTATGAAAAAAAAGAAAAAATTTGTTTTTACCAGTTGCATTTTAAACAAAAAAAAAGAGTAAATTTTTTTCAATGAGATCAGTTTTCTACTAAAATGCAGGTAAATGTTCAAATCAGAAAAAAAATTTTTCAGTCAAGAAGGACACCAAAATTCATCCAAATTATCATGTGAGAGGATAAATTATTTGGAATATAAAATAAAAAATTAAGAACAAATTTTTTTTTCATCTCTTCATTTGTTTTTAAGATTGTAGAAATATCATTTTCGTATAAGATTCTGAAGAAAATTCAAAAATACTTTTAAAGATTTAATATTTGTCGTTAAAGTATAGATTTTTTTATTTCACAGGATATGTTTTTAAACAGTTCTAAATTTTCATTAAAAATCCATCTTTTAAAAGCCTGTAAAACTTTTTAAAAAGTTTCGAAAATCTTGTTAAAAACTTCAAAAATTTACATTTTGTATTGAATTTTTATAAATCTTTCCAAATTTTTAATTATTTTCTTATACTTTCCAAAATATTAAAAACTTATCAATATTTTTTTAAATTACTCGAATTTTCAAAGAGTTGTATAAATTCTGAAAAATAAAAAAAATTGCCTTTAAATCTTCCACATTCTGTTTTGACAATTTTGGAAATCTTCTGATATGTTTTGAAGTCTTTTGAAAAATTCTCTTGAAATTAAGTTACCAAAATAAAAGGCAGTTTATATTTTGCCAGCAAATGAAATAAATTTTGTTTTTATCGTAAAAACTGTCAAAACATTAGGAAGCTTCAAAATTAATATTTCCAAATATTTAAACCTGTACTCTTCTTTCTAATTAAAAAAAAATGTTTTCATGTTTTACATTTACTTTGAATCTTTTTAAAACTTTTCGAAGTCTCTCAAAATTCTTTTTTTAAAATATTGGGAAATTATGTATGGAATTTTAAAATCGTTTACAATTTTCTCTTAAATTTAATTTTTTTAAATCAAATAGCAGTTTAAATTTTCCCAGTAAATTTAAGAATTTTTTTATAATCGCAAAACCTGTGAAAATATTTTAGAAACTTGATCGAATTTTTTATAAAACTTTATAATTTTGCTAATTGAAAAATTTGGCTTTGAAATCATCCACATTATATTTAAAAATTTCAGGAAATAATTTTAAAAAAAAATGAATTCGTTGTAAATTTTCTTTTTAAATTTATTTTTTTGAATAAAAAATTAGTGTAAATTTTCCCAGTAATTTCACGATTTTTTTTCATTCTCTTAAAACATTTAAAAATTCTAACGAAAAATTTCTTTTTTTAGAAATCTTCAAAAATCTCCACATTATATTTTGTATATATCAAAGTACTGGAAGCCTTTTTTGCATTTAATATTATTGTTATTAAATATATTATTTAGATAACTTTACATTTTTCATAAATCTGAAGTTTTCCGACTTTTTATTTTAAACGAGAAAAAGAACAGACAGCTGAATCCAATCATAAACGCCGGTTTCCCGACAACAATAGTCTTAAATTGTTTCGAGTTATTTTGAGATGGTTCGAGAATTATTTGAAAACGGCGCCATGCGCTTTTTAATAATAGGATGATGAAAAAATTATTCATTTTTATTTAATTTTTTTTCTAGGAGAATTCAAAAATTTATGAGTCATTTTAAACACGTTTCGTGGTACGTGAATAAACGCTACTCAGTTATAATTTTGAGACACAAAGCAATCGTGTAGATCAGTTAGACAGTTAGAGGTCGACATTCTGCGGGCACAGGGACAAAAATTTTGCGCGGGTGGGGCACGTAATGAACGGCAAAATTCTTGCCAAGTTCACGCGTCATCTCACTGGAGTACCAGAGATCCTCTTAGTCTCTTACGTGATTTCCGGTTCCGTTAGATAAACGCTAGTCATAAAATCTCATACAATTATTTATTTTCTATTCTTAAACATCATCAATATTGTTCTCATCTTCATCACTTTTCTCTCTTTTTAATTTTATCATCTTTTTTTTCTCAAAAAGTCAGTCTACGTATGTTTGTGTGATGAGTTTGTGAAGCTCTTCACGGGGGGTGATTGGTAGAGAGGCTGATAAGCGACCTGTGTCGGAGCAGTGTTGCAGAACGAACGTATTTCAGTAAGCCACTCTGCTATTTTATATAGACCACCCCGAAAGAGATTTGGCTTTCTGGTACAATAATAATTAATATTTTTATTTTTTAAATTAATTAATTAATTAATTAATGATATTAAAGATACACGTAAATTTGATTTTCAAGTGCAAAACCCCCAAAATTATAAAAATGTTTATGTTTTCCGTATATTTCAGTAAATAATAAAACTTTACAACAAAGCTTTGAACAAAAGTTGTAGAGATTTTAAAAATACATATTTTATGTTCAATATGTTTTTACCCTACGACTGCTAGTTTTTGTGAAAAGAAGGGAAATGTGGTACAAACTGTGGAATTGCTTAGATCACACACGACACCCATTCCAATGTCTCATGGGGGCGGGATGGCTCCCCTATGACTAGTCACAGAAATAACTTAGGTCCCACACGTCACCCATTCCAAAGTCTCATTGGGACGGGAAGGCACTCCTATGCCTGGCCACAGAAATAACTTAGGTCACACACGAACCGCTTTCCATCGTCTCTTGGAGCGGGATGGCTCCCTTATGACTAGTCACAGAAATAACTTAGGTCACACACGGCAACCATTTCAAAGTCTCATGGGGATGGAAGGCACCTCTATGGCTGGCCACATAAATAACTTAGGTCACCCATGACCCCCTTTCCAACGTGCTATGGGGTTCGGGAAGGCACCTCTATGACTGGCTACAATAATAACTTATGACAGACAGTACCTGTTTTCCAACGTCTCATGAGGAGACGGAAAGGCACTCTTATGACTGGCCACGTAAAGAACTTAGGTCACACACGACCCGCTCTCCATCGTCTCTTGGGACGGGATGGCTCCCCTATGACTAGTCACAGAAATAACTTAGGTCACACACGGCACCCATTCCAAAGTCTCATGGGAATGGGCAGACACCCCTATCATAGGTCACACAAATAACTTAGGTCACACACGAACCCCTTTCCAACGTATCATGTGGGTGCAGTATTTATGTGATTTTTAATACTTAATGTCCATCCAGCCTTCCAGGAATTTTTCATACAATTTATGGTAAGTCGCACCGATAAAAATTTTGCAATATTTCTGTGATTTTTCATATTTATCGTCTATTTTCTCGAAAACTATCAGTCGTAGGCTGTAAACATACGTAACATTAAATGTGTGTTATTGAAAGATCTACAACTTTTTGTGAAACTTTTTTGTCAATTTTTATTATTGACGGAAATAAACGGAGAAAAATTAAATTTTTATAGGTTTTTGGGGGTTTTGACTGTGAAAATAAAATTTTCAAACTTTATGCAAACTTTCGAATTAATCGGTGGTAAGCGCTTTTTGAAGTTTATTCGAAAAATCTTGCAAAGATGTTCTATAAGAGACATATTTTTTAATAATTTACGAGGATATTATATTGGTCATCAATAAGTCAGGACATTTTTTGAATAAAGTTTTGTGGTCACACTGATATATTATTCTTGTTAGTAATTTATTTATTTTAGTTAATTTATATTTTGGTGTTTAAAATTTAACTGAAACCTTTTTTGGTAGAAAGAGAATCTTAAACTATTCCATTTAAAGATTTATTATTTAAGTTAACAATGCATTTCCTTACTCGAAAGTTTGACTACTCTGTTGAAAACTCTTTTATATTACATTAATTTTTAAACTGAAAGTTTAACTATTCCGTTTTGGTTTAAAAATTGATTTATTCTAATTGAAAATTTAAATCTTTGGGTGTTAAACGTTTTATTTTTTTGTAGTTTGAAGATTTATCTATTTTGTTGAAAACTAAACTATTTTCCTTAAAAATCTTTTATTTTTATTTTAAAATAATTTTTTTTCAATTGAAAATGTAAGTTTTTTATTTTTGGTTGAAGGTTTATTTTTTCGGATAAAAGTACTAAAGTACTCATGAGAAAAAAATTGGCTTTTTTTTGTAGAAAAATAAAAATAGGTGTGATTTTTAAATTTTAATACAAAAACTAATAAGTATTTCTGAAAAATCCCATCTCCATTATTCTTCCCAATATTTTTTACAAGTTTCTGCAAAAAATGTAGGTTTAGAGAAGAATGTAGGTTTTGTTAAAAAGCACAAAAATATTGTATGCATAACTTCGTTGAAAATTTGTTTTATTGAAAATCGGAAAATCACGTATCATCTATGGTAACTTTCTTAAATAAAAAATTTTCGTTTGTAAAAGATTCTTTAACTTCAAATGTAGAACATGCCTGATTTTAAATGCATTCTGTTTATTTTTTTTTATTTTTTTCGGTTGTAGATTTATAATTTTAATTAAAAATTCATCTTTCTGGTTGGAAATTCGTTTTTTGTCATTAATTCAACTGTTTTGTTAAACATTCTTCTATTTGGAAATAAAATTTGTCCTTTTGGATTGAAAATTAATCTTTTTTTTTTAATGCAAATTTTTTCCAAAAAAATCAATTATTTTGTTTAAAATGCAACTGTGTTAGGTTGAAGGTTAATGTAACTGTTTGATTAAGAAGTTAATATTTAGTAGAAATTTAAACGTTCCTGTTTGATATATTTATCTTTTTATGAATTTTAAGCCTAAAAGCTCAACTCTCTCGTTAAAAATTTATTTCTTTTAGTAGAAAATTTATCTTTTTCTGTTCAAAAATTCAACATTCTTGTTGAAAACTCGTCTTTTTGGATTGAGATTTTCAATATTTTGTTAAAAAATTCAACAATATTTGCTTGAAAATTAATTTTTTCTTTTGTAAATTTAAATTTTGTGTATAGAAATTTAATCTTTTTTTTTGTTATTAAAAATAGAAATTTTCGGTTGACATCTAATTTTTGTTACTCAAATATAAACTATACCATTTTTCATTCAAATGTTATCTTTTTTAGTTGAAGATTCAACTCTTTGCTAAAAATTCAACTATTTGGTTGAAGATTCATTTTTTTAGTTACAAATTAAGGTGTATTCTTAAAAAATAGTTTTTTTTGGTTGAACATTAATTTTAGTTATTAAAAATTTAACTGATAAATTTTTTTGTTTGAATGTTGACCTTTTTTGTTGAATGCTATTTGGTTGAAAATTCATCATTGTTGTTAAAACTTCATTTTTTTTTTGAAAATTTAATCATTTTGTTGAAAATTCATCTATTTTGTTTGGGACAAAACTACGGAATTTTAAAATTGAAAGGTTTTCTAAAAGAAGAGAAAGATTTGTCCACAAAATAAGTGACAAATTAAGCTTTAAAAGCAGACTTTTTGGTTGAAATTTAATTTTTTTGACTGAAAATGAATTTTTAATTTTTCGTTAAAATGATATCTTTTTCAGTGGAAATTAATTCATTTGATTGAGAATTGATAAATTTTGTTTAAAATCCACCTTTTTTGGTACAAAATAATCTTTTTTTTTTGAAAATCCATCTTTTTGGTTAGAAATTCAACTCTTTGTTAAAAATTCAACTATTTGGTTGAAGATTCATCTAAAAAATAGATTTTTTTTGTTGAACATTAATTTTAGTTATTAAAAATTTAACTGATAAATTTTCTGTTGAAAGTTG
>JAAAKG020132722.1:2182-14412 GCA_010014905.2 Druon quercuslanigerum
TAAAAACTAATTTTAATAGAAAAAATTAATTTCATACGAAATAATTAACTTTGAAATAAATAGTTTAATTTTCTTACATAAGTAGTTAAATTTTCAATCAAAAATATGAATTTGCACCAAAAAAATTAATTTACTACGAAATAATTGAATTTTTAATCTTAAAGTTAATTTTCAACCAACAAGCTTAATTTTACATTTTAAAAATTAATGTTTATAAAAAATCTACAAAATCGTTAAATTTTCAAATAAATAGTTTAATTTTTTACCAAAGTGAATGAATTTTCCATTAATTACCTATATATGAATTTTCAAACTAAAAGTTAATTTTTAACTAACTAGCTTAATTTTATGTTTTAAAACTAAATTTTTATTTTCAAAAAACGATTTTTCTACAAAATAGTTTGATTTTCTACCAAAATGGTTGAATTTTCAATGAACATTATAAAATTTGTTCATAAAAAATGCTACAAAATAGTTAATTTTTTAAATTAGTAGTTTAATTATCTACCAAAGTACTTGCATTTTCAATCAAAAATATTAATTTGTACCATAAAAGTTAATTCACCACCAAATATTTTCGTTTTCATCTAACGTGATGAATCTTAAACAACAACAAAAATTTTGCAACCGAAAATAAAATAGTTACATTTTAAGCTTTAAAAACTAATTTTAATACAAAACAATAATTTCCTACCAAATAGTTAAACTTTAAAATAAATATTTTAATTCTTTACAAAATTAGTTGAATTTTCAATCAAAAATATTAATTTGCACCAAAAAAATTAATTTACCACCAATTATTTAAATTTTCTACTAAAGTGATGAATCTTTAACAACAACAAGAATTTTGCAACCAAAAATGAAACAGTTACATTTTAAGCTTTAAAAACTAATTTTAATGGAAAAAATATTTTCCTACCAAATAATTAAACTTTTGAATAAATAGTTTAATTTTCTGCCAAAGTAGTTGAATTTTCAATCAAAAATATTAACTTGCACCAAAAAAATTAATTTACCACCAAATAATTGAATTTTTAACTTAAAAGTTAATTTTCAAACAATTAGCTTAATTTTATATTTTAGGAATAAATGTTCATAAAAAAATTGTACAAAATAGGTTATTTTTCAAATGAGTAGTTACATTTTCTACCAAAATAGTTGAATTTTCAATCAAAAATATTAACTTGTACCAAAAAAGTTAATTTACGACCAAATATTTGAATTTTCTACCAAAGTGATGAATCTTTAACAAGAAGAATTTTGGTAGAATTTAGGTAGACGGCGATGAAATGGGCCAATTTAGACCTCCTCATCAGGGATTAATTCATAGGATAAACTAAAGGTATGACAAAAAGGTGATGTAACCTGAACCATTTTTATTGAACAATTATTTTTTAACTAAAGTTATAGACTGTATTAGAATTAATCATATTTTAGATAATATCCAATAAAATATTTTTTTTTCAGATTACGTCATCTCTTTGTCATACCTTCAGTCCCTGATGTGGAGGTCTAAATTGGCCTCGAAACATGTTGGTCCCCAAGTAGTATAAAAAGGATGGAGAAAGAGTGTGAGGTTGGTTTTGGTTGTCTCTTTTCTTTTTTCTCCCCCTTTTTTATTTTCTATTGATATTTATGTCTCTAATAATCCGGAAAGTGAGATAGTTTGGAAATCTGTTTTTTAATAATTGAATATTTTTCATGCACTTTTGCATAAAATTATTCTTAAGAAAATGGATTATTTTTCAATCTCGAAATATAAAAATTTTAAACAGAGACACTAAACAAGTGATTTGGTTCCAATCTATAGGTTTTGCTCATGAATAATTTATGATTACTTTTGTATTAATTAAATATTAAAAATTTTAAGTATATAAATAATAATATTTTTAATGATTAACAATTTTTTTAGAAATGTATTTTGTTTGGATTGTTAATTTTCAATATTTTTAATGCTATAATAATCTAAATATATTAGTTTTGAATCAACCAAAAAAAAAAAACATTTGTTGGTTTTACATTTACAAAATTATTCCTTCCAAAACAAGGATATGCTACCACGAGCAATTCAAGATTTTTTAACTTACAAAATTATCTATTATAATTTAATTACATTTTTTCAAATTTGAGTAATAGTTATGCTTTGTAGGATTTAATCAAACATTAAAGAGTGAACTAGTATGAAATATTATAAAGGACGATGGTCGATCTTTCCAGAAGAAGGATTCTTTAGTTTAAATTTGAATAACGATTTTCATCATGTGAGATATATTATAAAAATTATTCTTCGGTCAGACCGAAATATAAATAAAAATGCAAAAATTATAAGACATACAACTGTTCTTAACGATATTTTTCGATTAAATACAAAATAAACCAGTTTTCAACAGTTCAGCCAATTTTAGCGCAGTTTTTAGAAGATGTTAATTTTATTTTCCCATCCCTTATATTATTTAATTGATATAAAATTTTTTTGAAATTCAAACAAATCTCTTCTTCTTAATTTTTCTTGAACGAAGAAACCTAAGATTTTATTCGAGACGAAACTAAAACCCAATTCCGAACTTCTCTTTCCACTACTTCCCCCTCTTCTCGCCTCCAAAGCTAATACTTCTCTTCCCTACTTACCTTCCCCAGTCCTCACTTTCGCACACTTAAAAACCCTCATTTGTAATAATTTTCCCTCCTTCCCTTTATTCACGCTCACTTCCCCTACTGCCACTTATTAATTTCCCCTTATTTTCCCTACTTTCCCTGAATAATTTCCCCTTACTTTCCCTGCCCCCACTCTCCTCATTTCGATTCATTTCCCCTCTCTTCCTCTAGTTCCCTACCCTCATTTCCCTTACCTCACTTACTTTCCCTCTCATCATTTCTCCTCACTTCCCCTCATTTTAAAAAAGTAGGACAAACGAACGCACAGTGGGGCAAAAAAATATCTGTAGAAAAATTTATATTTAGAAGAAAAACAAGAACATTTTTGTCTATAAAATTATTTATGATACTAACAATAGTGGATCGATATCGAGTTTAAAAAAAATAATATAAACCCACTGCGGTTTTTGGGCTTTATCCCTTAGCGCTAAAAAGCAACCCCTATATACCAAGTAGACAAGCCTCTGATTTTTGGACTCCTCGGAAATACGCACTCAGATTTTTTGGCTTTAACCTTTAACGATAAAAAGCAGCACCTCTGTAACACGTAGACATATCACTTTAAAAAAATAATCTTTTTGAGAATTCGACAGTGCCAATAGATTCTCTGATTTTTTGGCTCATCGAAAATACCCACTCCGATTTTTTGGCTTCAACCCTAAACGATAAAAAGCAAAAAAACAATCATAGATTCTACGGACATTGTAAAATTTTTGAAATCATTAATTTTTGACGACGTCATGTCTACATGTCACAGAGGGGTTGCTTTTTGTCATTAAGGGATAAAGCTCAAAGAGAGGAGTGGGTATTTTCGAGATGCCAAAAATCAGAGACTCTATTGATAGTGTAGGATTCTGGAAAAGATTATTTTTTGACAAAGTAATTTCTACGTGGTACAAACGGGTTGGTTTTTAGCATTAAGGGTTGAAGCCAAAAAATCGGAGTGAATATTTTCGATGAGTCGAAAAATCAGGGACTCTATTGGCACTGTGAAATTCGAAAAAAGATTATTTTTTGACAGTCTTATGTCTACGTGTTACAGAGGGGTTACTTTTTAGCGCTAAGCGATAAAGCCCAAAAATCGCAGTGGGTATTTTCGAGATGCCCAAAAATCAGAGACTCTATTGATAGTTTAGGATTCTGGAAAAGATTATTTTTTGACAAAGTAATGTCTACGTGGTACAGGGTGGTTGCTTTTTATCGTTAAGGGTTGAAGCCAAATATCAGGGTAGGTATTTTTGTGGAGCTTAAAAATCAGAGACTCTATTGACAGTGAAAAATTCTAAAACACATTATTTTTTGACATAGTCTTGTCTACGTGGTACAGAGGGGTTGGTTTTTGAAAATAAGGGTTGATTTATAGAAAGTGTTTCATATCACATTGAAAAGCATAAAAATAGCAAAAAAATTTAGCCTAGTTATTTGTTTAATGCTTTTCTTAAATAATTTTTTTATTACAATGGTTGAGTTTTTTAAATAAGGGTTAATTTTACAAAAATGATTCATAGCGCATTGTAAAGCAAAATAATAGCAAAAAAATCTAGCCTAGTTATTTTAATAAATTTGATTATTTTTGTAGATGGCGCCGCTGAGTTGACGGCAAGCTAGCGGCGCCTTATTTTCTCGAGAAATAATAGAGCAAAAAAATTTTTTTTTTTTAAAATAGCAAAAAAATAGCAAAAAAATAGCAAAAAAATATGTATTATATGGCATGTTTTTTTTCGTTAGTGACGCCGCTGAGTTGTCTCACCTCATTTTACCTTTCCAAAAGATACTTTCTTTGTGAAGGTTCGAGGGGAGCTTTCAAGTGTTTTTGAACGTTATTTTGAAATGAGTTTTTAGTTTTTAGTTTAGTTAAGATCAGTTTTTTTTAGTTTTTAGTTTTTTTAAATTAAAATTTTAAAATTTCTAATAAAATTAAATGGTTATGTCATGTAAGCTTCTTAAGGAAGTAGAAAATAGTTATTTGCACTTCATTACGTTGAAAAACAAAATTTTTGACCTTTAAAAATAGCCAGACAGTAAATTTTTTAATTAAATTTGTACAAACAATCGTCAATCGCTTTTGAATGGTTTAGTCTAAAAAGTAAGTGACATTTCTGTATAATTTTTGGCCGATTCAGTAGAAAAAACTGAATTTTTTAATTATAAATACCTGCTGTGGATAATTACTTCAAAAATTTGTTTATAAAATAACAAATTATTTACTATCTTCCACAAATTCAATTAAAAAATGGTTTTTGCTTATAAATTCATCAAATTTAGTGTTTATTTATTTATCACAAATAAAAAAAATGTTAAAGAATTGCTAAGCTATTAAAAAACTTTTCTGGATAGTTGCTTCTTTTATTCTAGGAATTTCGGATTATTATTACAATTTTTTTATTAATTTAAGAAAATAAACGTTTTTGAAATCGGTCATAGTAGATTTGTGCGGAATTCATTAGTTCATTACGTGAATTTGAGAGTTTCTGCCTGGGGCTGCGAAACCATAAAACCTATATTTTTCTACTTAAAAATTCAAAACTTAAAACCACTTTTGGTGAAAATATTTAAATCACGAAATTAGGAGTTTAAAAAAATCTTATTAACGAAAATTAATTATTTCTGAAATTATTAAACGTTCGTTACAAACAAATTTAGAGCTGAGTTATTTTTCAAAAGTTTCATAATATGGATTCGTAAATCGTTTATGTTTTTAATATTAGAAAATAAAAATCTCGGGACGTGAGCTTGCATTTTATTTTTAAGGATTTTTAAGTCAAATTTATTTAAATCATATTCACCGATTTTAAAATTATTTCTATATATTTTAATGGATTTTTACGATTTTCAAAGATTTCAAGGTATTTTAAATGGTTATAACTAATTTCTAGCAAATTTTAGAGAAAAGAATGAATTTTACTTCTAGCGATTTCTACAGATTTAAGTAATTTCAAGGAATATGAGCGATATACAAATTTTATAGGATTTTAAAGATTTTATGGTAATTTAATAGATTTCAAAGAATTTCAAAAAAATTCGTTTTAAACATTTTAGAACTCTCATGTGTATAGAGGAAAGAGAACAAATTTCGGCATTAAGTGTCGAAAGAAAATTTTTGTTTTTAATTTTTGTTTAATTGGCAGGTGAACATTTTTTAACAACTAGAAGCGACCTTTATCATTTTTATTCAGCTGGCGGGATGACATTTTATTCAGGGGGCAAATTTGGAATTTTTATCATTCATATAAAAAGGGGAAACTTTTTTTCTCAATCTTAAACTGATTTGGAAAAGGGACATGTTTTATTTTTAACATTTTGGTTAATACGAGTTAAAACTGTTAAATTAAAAATTTTGCAGCTTAAAGTCATTTAATAATTCAAAATTGTTGATTGCAATTTTGTTTTTATTACTTTAAATCAATTTATTTTTTACATTCAAGAGCTATATTTTTTTCGTTTCCGCGATCATAAACATTTTTTGCAAACTGCAAATTAACTGGGAATATTTTCCTCTATTTAAACGGCAATACTGTAAAAAGCAAAATGTCGGTCACTAATTTAATTAATTTTTTCAAACTAATGATTTTAAATCTAAATTATAAGGGCGGTAATTTATTTTAGTACATACTTGTACTAATTAATTTAGATAGAACTTTAGTGAACACAAAAAGAGTAAATTAAATAGCCATTTATAAATACTATATCAAGTTCATCTTGATATTCTAATAATTACAATACTTGAAAAAAATTCAAAAATATTTTAATTATTTAAAAAAATACATATTCTACACAAAAATGATCAAAATAACTTTAAAGCCATGTTTTTGGTGTTAAATATTTGAACGTGGTGAGAATTGAATAATAGTGACTAAATTAAAGGAGCGAAAATAAAAGTTATTTGCAAAAAAAATCGATCAGAAGAATAAATGTTTAATAATTTTGCCTATTTAACATTATTTACGAAGTCATAAACCATATGTTTTGAATTTTTAATTAAAATACAAGTATCGCCAATGAATATAATTTTTATAAATTTGCGAGGAAAAAATTATAAAAAAGAAATATGTAGTATGCAATAATTTATCTTGTGCTTACATTATAAGTAGAAAATTTTAATAAAGTAGTAAGCTTTTTCACTAGTTCAGGTTTAGGGCGATTATTTATCAAATTTCATTGATTGAATGGATCAAAATAATTCAGAAAATATTAGGTAAATTATTTTTAATAATGTTAGGGCATATTTTTATGCTGTCGATTAGTTACACCCGACTATAAATTAGTTTACTTTAACTAATTAGTGACGCAATTACATTTATTTGTTTGTTACTCAAATGTAGTTAAATTTGAGACAATAAATGATTAAAGTTAAGAATAATGTTACAATATTTTAATTTTAGACAATCATGAACAAATATTGTAAAGTCTTTAAAATTAATTTTATTCATTTATAAAAAATTGAAAAAAAATTTTTGGAGGAAGAAAGGTACATAATATGGAGAAGGAAACCCGATTTGAATGACATGAGAACCTTTCAAAAAGTGAATGGCAGTAAACCTCAATAGAGCAGTTTTGGTTTTGAATTGGCCCGCTTTTGACTCTCCCAGCTATTGTCGGGCAAATTACAGTTCTGAAACTGTCGACACGCGTCGTGGGCGTTCTGTTTTCAGTCATGTCAAAAAGTGAATTGCGTCTTTACGTGCGAAATGTATTGTTGATAGAACATTTTATTATGATTGTCCATTTTATATCGATGCCTTCAGTTTGTAGTTGAAGTGCCTCTCGAAACATTGCAACAATTTTTTCATAAATTCATTTTATATAAATTTTTGTAGATGAAAGAATTTTTTTCATAGGATTATTAAAATATTTTCGAAACTGGTCTCAATTTCTTATTCTCTTAATCTCAATTGTCTTATTTATTATGGAAATTTGCAGAATCTATGAAGTGGTATAAAAAATATCAGTATAATAAAATAAGAAATTTTATATTAAAATCAGGAAATTGTACAAAATTCGTATGAAAAATCTCTATGGAAATGATAATTGATAATGTAGTAGAGGAAGATGATATAAGAGAGAAGGTGAAGTAACTAGAGGAATAGTGATTGTGGTAATGGTAGGACATTATATAGACTCGGATAACTTTCTCATAATAGTGAAATTTGAGGGAGAAAAGAGTAACAACAATATAGCTAAAAAGGAAGTAAATTTAAAAAAGTAGGTAGAGAGGATTAGTCAATGGAAGGAAAATAACAGTTTAAGAGAAAGGTCAGGAAAACAATAAAGAAGCTAGTAAAGGAGAGGATAGAAGTGGATGAGATAAGGAATGTAAAGAGAAGAAGAAGGAACTAAGGAAGAAATTAGGAAAAGGGAGTAATGAAAAGTCGTGGAGAAGAATCTAGGAGAAAAATGAAGAAGTATGATGAGTTGTGTGATCAGAAAAAGAGGAGGAAAATAAAAGTTTTGAAGAAGAGTCGAAGAAGGATAGGACGGAACAAGAGTTTGGAAGGTAGTAAATAGAGTGAAAAGTTAGGAAAGGAGGAAAATATGGTAGGGAAAGAAATGAGTCAGAGGACACGACAAGGCGAGAGTAGGCTTAGTAGGAGCAATACACTAGCATACGTGGATGATATAGTTTTTATAGCAGATGAAAAAGGATGACGGACTTAATAAAAATAAGAGGGAAGAAAAATTGGAAGGGAGTAAAGAGAAGAGATTAAGGTTAGAATAAGTAAGGGTGTTTAAATATTTGGGATATACATTGCAAAAAAATGGCGATCATAGATCTCATATAAATGAAAGCATAAAAAGCTGTACGGGTAATGAAACAGATATGAAGAATAAAAAAAAAGGTTAGAAAATTATTAGAGAAGGTGAATGTGGTTATTTGATATTCTCGTATGGCTGGTTTTCGGTTAATGAGCCGAGATATGATGATGGAAGGAAAGGAAAGAGAGTGAAAAAGTATTTAATGGAGGTAGAATAAAGGAGATGGAGTGTTATACTAGTAATAATAATATACACAATTACTAGTACATAAGTTTATTAGAGAACACATTACATAGTCATCACTGCTCTGCCATCTTGGTTATTGCCCCCTCTCCTCATACGTCTCTGTCTATCTCTGGTTACTAACGCCATCTATATAATACTATAACATGGAGAGTAATAGAATTAATGAGGTGAACAAAATAAAGGAATTTTGTTACCGCTAGATGTATAAGGAGAGGGAAAGGGACAGGAAAAGACAATTAATAGGAAGATGGGGTATGATTGGGAAATCGAAATATAATCAATCGTATAAGTTGATAAAAAGGTAGGAGTACCAAAGTATTCAGAAAAGGCATATGGAGCGAAAAGATGGTCCAGAATGGAAAGATTTAAGTTGGGCAATAAGATAAGGGAAGGGATATGGTAGAAAAAGAGAGATAATAGAAAGTGTAGAATATTTGAATGGGACGAGGAAACATGGGAGCATGCATGGGAAGGGTGTAGGAGAGGAATGGAAGATAAAGGAAACTAAAAATAGAATTTGGTAGTGATTCTAGGGGAGGATGGATTGGTTGAGGAATGGATAAAGAAGCTGGTGAGGGTAAGACTAAAGGAGCAAATGAGCAAGAATGGATGTAAAAAATGGTAAAATTGAGATAGAAGAGAAGTTAAAGAAGGAGGAAACGGAAGTCGCTCATGGGGATCATCCGTGAACCTCGTTACCACTTTAAGGGGGGTAGGGATCCTCCTAAGACCTACAATTAGTAACCTTTTTGAATTTAAATTTTTTCTAAAAGTACATATGGTAACGTTTTCAGTGCGTTTGCAGATGATTAATGTCTATAGTAAAAAATTAATGTTTTTGTTCAAAAATTTATGTTTTTAGTTGAAACTTTAACTTTTTGGTTAAAAACTCTTGAATTTAATTAAAAATTCGTCTTTTTTGGTAGTAAAGTAATCTTTTGTTTAAAAATTCTTCATTTAGTTCAAACTTCAACTTTTTCGTTAAGAATTCTTGAAATTTGTTAAAAATGCATTTTTTCGATAGAAAAATAATTTTTTTAAATGAAAAAATCATCTTTTGGATTATAAATTAAACAATTAGGTTGTAGAGTTGAAGCACTTTTTTAAAAATTAAAAAAATTCTTTCTTTCCTAAAAAATTAAACTTTTTTAATGAGAATTCCTGAATTTTATTGAATATTCATTTTTTTGTTAGTAAATTAATCTTATTGTTTAAATATTCTTCTTTTTTAAATGATAATTTAACTTTTTGGTCCAGGATTCTTGATTTTGTTAAAAATTCGTCTTTTTGGTAGTGAATTAATTTTTTTGCTTAAAAATTCCATGTTTTCTAGTTGAAAATTATACTGTTTAGTTGAGAATTCTTGATTTGTTTTATTCGTTTTTTCGGTAGAAAATTAATTTTTTTGATAAAAAAATTATCTTTTGGATTAAAAATTAAACAACTTGGTTGTAAAGTTGAAGTACGTTCTTAAAAATTAAAAAAAAATCTTCCTTAAAAATTCAACTTTTTGATTGAGAATTTTTGAATTTTATTGAAAATTAATTTTTTTGTCACTAAATTAATCGTATTGTTTAAATATTCTTCTTTTTCAGATAAAAATAAAAATGTTGGTTCATAATTCGTGACTTTGTTAAAAATTCAACTTTTTAGTTGAGATTTCTTAAATTATTTATTATTCGTTTTTTCGGTAGAAAGTTAATCTTTTTGTTTAAAAATTCATTATTTTAATAAAAATATAACAAGTAGGTCTTAAAGTTCAACTACGTTCTTAAAAATTAAAAAAAATCTTCCTTAGAAATTCAACTTATTTATTGAGAATTCTTGAATTTTATTGAAATTTTTTTGCAAGTCTTTTGTTTAAATATTCTTCTTTTAAAGATAAAAATTAAACTTTTAAGGTCAGAAATCTTGATTTTGTTACAAAATCGTATTTTTGGTAGCAGATTAATTTTCTTGGTTCAAAATTCCATGTTTTCTAGTTGAAAATTTAACTTTTTAGTTGAGAATTCTTGAATTTTTTATTATTCGTTTTTTCAGTAGAAAGTTAATCTTTTTGTTTAAAAATATATCTTTTTGGTTAAAAATATAACAACTAGGTTTTAAAGTTCAACTACTTCCTTAAAAATTAAAAAAATTCTTTCTTAAAAATTAATTTTTTTGATTGAGAATTCTTGAATTTTATTGAAAATTAATTTTTTTGTGAGTAAATTGATCTTATTGTTTAAATATTCTTCTTTTTTTAGATAAAAATACAACTTTTGGTTCATAATTCGTGATTTTGTTAATAATTTAACTTTTTAGTTGAGAGTTCTTGAATTGTTTATTATTCGTTTTTTCGGTAGAAATTTAATCTTTTTGTTTAAAAATGTATCTTATTGGTTGGAAACATAACAACTAAGTTTTAATGTTTAACTACTTTCTTAAAAATTAATAAAATTCAACTTCTTGATTGAGAATTCTTGAATTTTATTGAAAATTTATTTTTTGTTAGTAAATTAATCTTATTGTTTAAATATTCTTCTTTTTCAGATAAAAATTCAAATTCCTGTTTAGAATTCTTGATTTTGTTAAAAATTTGTCTTTTTGGTAGTAGATTAATTTTTTGGGTTAGAAATTCCATGTTTTCTAGTTGAAAATTCAACTTGTTAGTTGAGAATTCTTGAATTTTTTAGTATTCGTTTTTTTGTTGAAAAGTTAATCTTTTTGTTTAAAAATTCATCTTTTTGTTTAAGAAAATAATTACTTTTTTAAAAATTAAGAATATTATTTCTTAAACATTTAAATTTTCGGTTGACAATTCTTGAATTTTATTGAAAGTTCGTCTTTTTTGTAGTAAATTAATCTTTTCGAATAAAAATTTAACTTTATGATTGAGCATTCTTGTTTTTTGTAAAAATTCGATTTTTTCTGTAGAAAATGAATCTTTTTGTTTAAAAATTCATTTTTTTGTTTGAAAATTTAACAACTAGATTTGAATTGCTTCATTGAAAATTCCATTTTTTTGTTTGAAAAGTGACTTTGGTGATTGAACATTTACCTGTTCCATGTTTGGTCGAAAATTGTTCTTTTTTAAGTAAGAATTCAACTTTTTAGTATAAATAAACTATTTTGTTGAAAATTCGTTTTTTCCTGTTCGTTAAAAGTTAATCTAGTTTAGTTGAAAAATTAACTTTTGGGCTAAAAGTTCTTTATTTTGTTGGAAATTCCTCTTTTTTGAATTTTGAAAATATTTTCTACAACGTTTCTGCTTTCAATTTTTAATATATATTTTTCTGTGGCTGAAATCGTTAAAGCAATTTTTATTAAAGTCTTCTTTTTTGAATAAACAAACATGTTTGAAGATTATCTACTTATTTTCGAAATTGGAGACGGTTCTTCATAAATTTTATTCAGTTAAATTTTTTACTAATTTCAATAAGTGATTGAATTCTACTATCGGCGAGAAAATGATAGGCATCTGCCTTTGAAGCCTCACAGTTCAGCCAAAAAAAATCTTAGTGCAATAAAAAAACAGTCATATGAAAGCTAAAAGTGTTCTACGTAATTGAGGTTAAGGACGTTTATGTAGGAAT
>JAAAKG020132723.1:0-14412 GCA_010014905.2 Druon quercuslanigerum
AAAATTCTTTCATTATAAAATTGATGTTCATTAATTAGACATGTAAACATCATTCGAATTGAAATTTGAACTATTTCATTTTTGGTTTAAAATTTATATTTATTAGTTTAAAATTTAATTATGTGTTTAAAAAATCATCTTTTTCCAGAAAATTATACTTCTTGATTAAAAATTTATTTAATTTTAGTTGAAAATTCATTTCATTGTATAAAAATTTAAATACCTTAAAAATATTCAATATTTTGTTAAAAAAAATTTATTTTGTTAAAAATATTTTTTTCTGGTTGGAAGTTAAATTTTAAATTGAAACCTCAAATTTTTCGCAGAAATTGATTTTCTTGCTTGAGCACTTAATTTTTTTTGTTTGAAAATTTATTATTTTTCATTGAAAATTTGAGTATTTCGTTCCAACCATCCATCTTTAAATCAAAATTATTTATTTAACTAAGAATTAAACTATTTAATTTTTTTAACTTTGTTTTATTTGTTAAATTCATTTCATCCGATAAAAGGTAAACTATTTTATAAAAAAAAAGTTTTTAATAACTAATTAAATAATTAATTAATTATTTTAAAAAATATAATTTTTCAATTTAAAAATTAAGTTTGCTATTTAAAATTCGCCTTTTTTGTTGAACTTTAGTTGTATTATATTTATTGTTAAAATCTTAATGTACAAGAATATCAATTATTAAATTTTTCGTTCAAAAATCCTCGTCTTTAGTCAAAGTTATACTATTTTTTTCGGAAGTAATTTTTTTGGTTAATGATTTATTATTTTAGTTGAAAGCTCATCTCTATGGCTAGAAATTCAACTATTTTATTAAAAAATTCGCCATTTTTGTGAAAAATTATTTTTTACTGAAAATTCAACTACTCCATTTTTGGTTGAAAATGTTGTCGATGTTTTTGTTAAAAATTGGCCTATACATCTAAAAATTCAAGTTTTTTATTCTAAAATGTTATTATTTCAATTTTTGTTACATTTTTGTTGTTGAAAATTTAACCATATCTTAAAAATTCGTTTTCTTTTAATAGCAAATTTACCTTCTTTAATTATAACCTCAAATATTTATTGGAAAATTTATTTCTTTCGTTGACAATTTGTCTTTCTATCGGAAAGTTAATCTTCTTGTATAAAAATTTACCTTATTAGTTTAAAATTAAACTATTTGACCTTTCTTTGAAATTGAATACTGTTTCATTTTTTGTTCAAAATTTATATTTATTAGATGAAAATTCTTCTAGTTCGGAAAAAAAACAATAATGTTACCCTAACCAGTACTTTGAAGATTTTTAATAGTAAATTATGTTATTTGTCTAAAATTCAGAACTACGCAAGAAAAAGTCACCAGTAATTAGAACATTAATTTTTTTCCTCCAGTTAAATACCTTACTCTTTTAAATTATTCTACAAATTATATATAAACTTTTATTAATAATTTGGTATAAACAAAGCTATTTTCAATTTATTAAGTTTAAATTTTCAAAGAATAGACTATAGTTATGTCGTATAGTTTTGTTTATTCAAACATATAAGCTGTATTAGATAACTGGGATCAACAATTTAAAGAAGCCAGAATTTTAAAAATAACTGCGAAATTCTAAAATATTTTTTATTAAAAACAGCGTATTGAATTATTTTTCTAAAATTTGTTGATATCTCTGTTTATAATCATCTCGATTTAAATTTCGAGGTCAATTATCTGTATTGATTATCAATAAAACAAGTTTGAAATTAAATTGTTAATTAGATATTTAAAAAAGGATTTAATAAGTTCCGTTTATTTAAACAGAGAATTAAAGTTGTGGATGCTTGCAAATGTCAATAAATCTGGATCAAGGGTCGACTATTACCAATTTTCACAATTTGAATTTGGCAGTAAAATTTTTTTTTTGAAAACTGACAATTGCATGGTGTTCAGAACTGATAGTTAGCTACCCTAATAATTTTTCAAATGTCTTGTAATTCTAGGAATAAAACTTAGTTGTCCAGGTGTTTGAAAAACATCTTTCCCAAGAATGTTCTATTCAGCCAAAGTCTGGTAGCTTCTTCCAGGGAGATATGTTTAGAACTGAAATTTTATTCATCTTGACCGTTTTTCCAAGGTCACGTCTTTTAAAAGTTAAGCCTACTAGTCCCAGCATTTAGAGTACATCTTCTTTGAGGAGTCTGTGGATGAATGCTGAGGCATGGTATAACAAAAAATGTATTCATGCTAACTGTTTTCAGGGAGTTGGCATTTCTAGGAATTCAATCCAGTTGTCCAGGTATTGGAAACACAGCTTTTCCTTGGAAGCTTTTTCCAGAAATGAAGTAGAAGTCACCTTAGAAGGGGAAGGATGTATTTTGAACACTTACACTACCAGGATTTTTTCTTAGAATGTCGAGACCTTCAAATAATCGATCAGCGTGTTTTAAGTATCAGTTGAGAACAAAAAATCCTCGAGGAGTATGTTTTTTAAACACTTAAACAATCGGGTTTACTTTACGAAATTATGAGACCTTAAAAAACCGATAAGGGTGTCTTACATTTCAGTTATGAACACAACTTCTTAGAGGAAGATGTTTTTAAAACACCTGTACTGTCAGGTTTACTTCTTAGAAGAACGTGACCTTGGCACTCTCATGAGGTTGTCCCTAATTTCAGTCATGAACATCTGGACTACCAGGTTTAATTTTTAGAACTACGGGACCTTCCAAAAGCCGACAATCTTTTTTTAAATTTCAGTTATGAATACAATTACTCCGAGGAACGTGAATTTTTAATATCTAAACTATCAGGTTGACTTTTCAGAACAACAGATCTTGAAAACCCGACAAGGGTGTCTTCGATTTCGGTTAGGAACGCAACTTCTTTTAGGAAGATATTTTTTAAACAATTGGACTAACGGATTTATTTCACAAATTTTGGTTGATTTTCGGAAACTAAATTTTATCATTTACTTTGTTTGCTCATGCTAGAACTTCCTGAAGCTGTGCTTTCTTAATGTTTATTCATCTTCGAAAGTGAATCAATCAATCCTAAACTGAAATAGTTTGAACTATTTAATATCCTATTTTTAAGTGCGATCCTCTTCTTAATTCTTGCATGAGGCAGAAATTAAGAGAGAAGGTGAGCTAAGAGAAAATTGAGAGAAAATTTTTATAAACCCCACTTTTGGCTAATTCTCTAGACATCTTAGCCACACCCTAATTTTTTTAATTAGGACCTTTAAAATCTTTTTAAAAATAAAGAATATTTTTTAAATACAAATAAATTTAATTTTTTTATTGAATTTATTATAGAATCTAAATATATGTACCCTCTATGCTTTTCTTTTAATTAAGAAAATTCAGAAGTTGAGAATATTTTTCACAATATAATGTAAAATGAGTGTACCTATTTAAGAACATGTTCTTAATGGTAAGTGCACTAGTAAATTAGAAATATTCAGAGGATTGAAATTTTTGAAATTTGATTTAATACGTCGTTAAACATTTTTATGAAATTTTGTGAGATTAGTATCGGTTATATCAGACGTTCTTTTTTTATAAACAAAACTGTTATTAGTTTAACTCCTCTAAAAGCTTCTAGAACATTCTAAAAAGATAAATATTTTAACTGGTACCAATGAATTCAATGAAAAGAATTTAATGCGTAATTTTATCGCGGGAATTATTTCTCAATGATTATACAAGCATTTAATGGTATAATTACTGATAACACATCACACTATTGCATACATGTGTTGTGTTTGAAAACAATGACTGCGCATCACTTGCCATGATTTTGTGCACTAATAAATTTTATTTCCAATTTCCTTAGACGTAAGAAAAAATTTCTTTTAAAAAAACAATTGACAATCAGTTATTGAATACAAAAGAATAACTAGCATTTACGTACCAACCCCATAAGTCCCCATAAGTTTAACAGAGTACCAAAAACCCCCATAATTAAAAAATTGGGCTCTGCCAGTTTTTAAAGCTAATTTTAATTTCTTTGTAGTTTTTGAAACACAAATTTTTTTGTACCTAGAATACTAATTTTAAATGATAATAGATGATTACTTTAATTTTTCAGTGAAGCTTCTTGTCATACAAAAATTCGGGATAAGTAGTTCAATATTTTTAATAAGCTAGGTTATTCCTCCAGAATTTTTGGCATAATAACTTTTCAGTTAGAGGCTATGATAAATTAAATTTAAGATTTTGATTAAACAATTGTTTAAACAATTTATTATTATTGATAATAATATTTTCTTCGAAAAATACTAGAAAGACACTGTTTTTTTCTAAAAAAATTTTATCCTTATGTGTCTTTTCTCGTAGAGTGTGGTAATAATTACTGAAATATAAAAAAAGAAATTGTTTATAATTATTTTTTCCTATATTAATACTAGACAGTTGCTTCTTTTATCTAAAATTTTTTACTTTTTGTCAACTTTTCGTTAAGTGCCTGGTAACAAATAATGCATTTCAGAAAAAGTGATTGTTTAAACAAATGATTATTTTCATAACCATCTTTAATATTTATGCTAAACAGTTAAGGTTTCTTCTGGAATTTTTGAATTTTTATCGACTTCTTATGTAGTGAGATAATAATTTAAGAAAGTTAACAAACCTAATTGTTTAAACAATTTTTTATGGTTTATAAATATATCCTCTTAGGGTAATGCTAGAAAGCTGCAGTTTTATGTCAAATTTGTAGGTTTTCTCTGGCAAGTTAGTAAGGAAAAAAATTATTAATATTAATATTAATTTAAACAAGAAGGATTTCACTAACTTCTTCAAAGAAAATTTACATTTATAATATGATCCTTATAAACAATTCAAAGAATATTGGAAATATTTCTTTTATTTTAGAGAACTACATTCACAGAACAGAAAGATCTCTGGACAAATTATTATCTCTATTATTCATTTATTATTTTTTTCATAACTAAAAAGACAAAGCAATATTATAATATTAATGATTTTTATAAACAATTATCTTTTAAAATGTTATTAATTTTTACTCTACTCTAAATTAAAAGTGGAGAAAAAGTTTAATATTTCAGAAAAACCACAACTTTGTAGCATTGTTCAAGGAGAATATTATTCAGAATAAAAAAATTTGTTTCAACAATTATGTCTATTAAATTAATTAATTTAATACACAAGTGCAGAGACAGATTTATAAGTATTGCAAACAAAAAAAGAATTTTCAAAAGGTAATGTTTTTATGATTAACAATAAAAAGTGGTTCACACAAGTTGCAAATGGCGAATATTTTTATTAAAATCTTTTTTTAACTAGTATTTATAAATTTTACTTAAAAATAATTAAGGCAATTTTACTAACATTTTTCAACTGATTAATTTATTGATAATTTTGTTGCTTCTCTATTATAATTAACAACAATTAGTTGTCAGACAAACATCAAAGATATTGCCTCAACAATTACTTAAGAAAAACTTTTAGGCATTAAAAAATTAAATATTTTAAATTATATATAAAAATTTAATTTACTATCCATTCCTTTAATTTAAAATAACAAATACCAAAAGAATAGAATGTAAAAAATTTCCCAAAATCAAGATTGTTTTTTTGTTATGCAATTAATCGTGAAGAAAAATGTTAAATTCAAAAAAGTTTTAGTTTTTCATTATCTTCTAGCATGTTATGTAAGTTTTTTAATGCAAAATATTTTTTTTTTGCAATGCATGCTGTGCAATGTATAATTCAATTTTTAACAAGCATAGCGAAAAATCTATTTGATTTTTTTTTGGTCAAACATTTTTTAAATATAAATTTTACCAATAAATGTTGCATACGACAAAGTTTTATTTTGTCAAAATAAACAACCTTTTGTGTAATATTTTTATATTAATAAACTTTGTTTCAGAATAAATGATGAAATCCGTGAAAACAGAATTTGTTTTAAAAATTCAATGCATCTATAAGACATTTTTTTGCAGAAAATTGACTTTAGAAATCTGCATATGATATTGACAAATTAGGTTTGTATTACACTAATTAATTGACGCGAAAATGATAATTTGTATGAAAAGTATATTTTTTGCCTTCTAAAAATTTATGTGGAAGAAAAGGAAAGACCTCACCAAAATTATTTACATAGAATGTTTATTTAGTAAACTATAATTTTTAGCTTTATAAAGAGATCTGAAAATCAAAAGCTGAACTTGAAAGTGAGAAACTTTCAGCTCTTTTAAATTTGGTGAAATTTAGCGAATTTATAGAAAACTTTGAATTTTTTTTTCAGTTTTTGACATACGTGTATGGTAATTATTTTACATTAAACCGAGCCTTAAAATAATCTCTGAAATGAATAAATTCATCTAATAAACATTGAAATCTGTTATGAATTAGCTTTTTATGAAAGCCTGAATATTAAAGTAAAATTTACGAAAAAAAATAATAATAAAAATTATACGTAAAGACCTGATTTGTAAAAATGTAACAAAACAACAAAATTTTCGTCGGAAATTTTTAGCTTTATTGAAATAATAACAAATACATAAAAAGAAGGAAATATATCGAAGCTTGTGAATACTTTGCGACACCTTCTCAAAAACAAAGTATTTACAAGGTACTGCTGCCAAACGAAAAAAAAATATTTACAAACTTTATCTATTTCACCTTACTTCATTTCCGTTAAAAAGTATCCCTTTATTCTATGCTCTTTTAAAAAGAAAATAAAATTCGAAACCGAATTGTAATTTTAATTTTAATTGCAATTGATTTCAATTTTCACACCCCTGATAAAAGTTGCGTATGTCACTTTATATCGAAATGAATTGGAAACAAAGTTCAATAAATAAATGAACAAAGTGTAAGAAATAAATCACTTTAATTATATTATAAGTTCCTCATTATTTAAAAAAATACAAATCAGAAAATGTTAATTCAAATTAAATTTACAAAGACCAAGAGATGATGGTTGATGACCGGAAGTTCGAAAAAGATAGCGTTTTATCATGTTTGTTGCTCCTTGATTCTTGTTAGCTAAATTTAATAGAATACCCATTGGTTTATTTACCTATATTTGTTAGCTAAGCATTTTTAAATAGTTTACTACCCAGGGGGCGAAACAATTGAGAATGTCCTAGATACATCTTTGGGATATCCCTAAGATGTCTTTTAGAACATGCTACTTGAAAATCCTAGGGATGCTCTTGATACATCTAACATCAGTATGTAAGATTTCCTGACTCCGGAGAACGTCGTATGTCTTTAAAACGTCTTTAGAACATCTTTAGGGCATTGAACGTCCTGCAAACGTCCCAGGAACGTTCTTAGGATGTCCATGGTTTTTTCCCACTGAGTGGTTGAAGCACATTGGACACCTGATGCAGGTTTCTCCACGCTATATTAGTGCTTCATTGGTGGATAAATTCCACTCCTTCATAGGGTCCTGGTAGTAAATTCTAATAAGTTTTGCGACAATTGACTTCAGGTTGTGGTTAATATACGAAATGATGTTGACGTTGACAACCGCATTAAGGTTGATGTTGACATCCAAATTGAGTTTGAGATTGATATCCAAATTGGATTGGATGTTGATATTGAGTAGTATATGCTCCAAGCAGAGTAAGTAGGTTTTAGCTGACACTCATCATTAGCATCCTGGTAGAACATTCTAGACATTCATTCTAGACTAACATTCATTCATAAAGTTTGTCAAAATTGAGTTCAGTTCAAGGTTGACAAGCGAGTTTAAGTTGAGGTTATTAGCTGACTTGAATTTGACGTTGATATTTGTCTTGAATTAGAGATTGATAGCATACTTCAGGTTAAGATTGATACCCGACGTGAGGTTTATAATCTAGATTACAGCAGTATATTCTATTAAGTTTTGGTGCTATCAGATTGATGTTGACTTTGGCATCCGATTTGTGGTTGAGGCTGATATAGGATTTGAGGTTGAAATGGATATTCGACTTGAGGTCGAGGTTGATATACGACTTGATGTTAAGGTTGATATTGAAGAGAGGTTGAAATTGAAGAATATATGCTCCAAATAAAGTGATTGGTTAATAGGTTACACTCCTCCCTAGAACCATGGTAGTACATTGACGTTGATATTTGTCTTGAATTTGAGATTGATATCCTATTTGAGGTAGGCTTGATGTTGAGTTTGATATCCGACTTGGGGTTAAGATAGATATCCGACTTAATTAAGCGGAAGATGTACAAATTCAGATTGGCGTTGTGCTTAAATTATACTTACCAGTAAAAACCACAAAGATAAACAATATTGCAGCAAAGGCAACGCTTTTTTTCAAATTAAAAGTATCCTTTAGCAAACCTTATAAGGCCATCTTCCCTAAAAGGTAAGAGTGGCATGATGAGTAGAGAAGGAAGAAATTATTTACACCAGTAGGTCTCCATTGGTATGCAGACGGCTTTAAAGAATCTTTGATGATAGGCTAGTCTGCAGATGCTTTCTAGATCTTCTTAAGGTTTCCGGTAAAACCTGAATCAATCTTATGTACACGGGGATAAAGCTATAATAGGAACTTCCGGTAATAGACAGCAGACGACGAGCCAGGCAAATCTAGGGTCTATTCTAGGGATTATAAGTGTATTAAGTTTTAAGAGTTAGTGAATGTGAAACCCATCAGGATGCTTCTACTGTCAATGCAAACCAGCGTTTTCTTAAAAATAAACACAAGCTGGCATTTTTTCATGAACGAAAAACACTTCAACACAATATTTGATGATAAAAATAGGCAATTACATACTTTTAGTTGGTTGAATTTGATTTTATCTGTTTTATCTGAAAATTAATCTTAATTTCTTCTGATCTAAAATCATTTAGAAGAGTCTAAAGAATATGCAGCTTTCTAGCCTCACTTTTTTAAACCTTAAAAATGTATAAGAAGTTGTTTAATAAACTATTGACACTAAATTTAAAACTTTAAAAATTTTAGCAAATTCAACAAACTATTTTTTAACAAAATTTACTCTCGGATGGAAAACAGGCTTATAATTTGGCCATGATAAACTTAATGTTATGCTAAAAATTTTAAGAGATTCATGATGTCAACAATGCCTCCCAGAATTGCAATAGTCTAAACAGATGAGGTAATTTCTTTACAATTGATCTAGATTGCAAAATATAGGTAAAGTAGCTAGATATTTAGGTGGCACAGCTATATTTTCCTAGAAGAAGAATTCTTAGATGAAAAATTTTGATTTTTGACTGCAAAATTGATCAAATTATAAAATATAAATCCCGTTTCTGATTACAACCAAAATTAGGGCCTACGAGTATTTTTGGATCGCATTTACTTAGTAGTGATAACCAAGTTGACAATTATTATTCATTCGCAAAAGTTCGGAATTATTTAAGTAAATTGAATGCAAATTTTCAAACGTAGAAGAATTTAAATTCTTAGAAACTTTGGACATTTTATAATTTGCCCTTATTGTTAGCACTTTAGGCAAAAATTAAAATATTTATTTTTTGACAAAAACCTTCGTTCATGTTGAAATAATGGTCTACCTAAAATGAAAGTGTTTGTAAAAAATGTAGTGCAAATTGTCAGCAATATGCCTTTTTGAGAATATCAATTTTTAATATTTTTAGAAAAATATAGACCATTTTATTATTTTCTAAAAAAAAATATTCATTTGGGCCATTCGATAGATCAGGGATTCACCTATCATTTACAAAAATAAATGTTTAAATATATATGATCTCATGGAAAATACAGCTTTATTAAAAATACAGCTTTTTATACAATTTTTTTCGGCTAAACTATAAAAAACGTATACCTTTGTTTTCGTTGTAGAATGATGTATTTAAAGTCGAGTCCCCTAGTGCTTGTTTTAATTATTAAGGTAGTTTTCCACCTACAAAATAGAACTTTTTTCGACTTTTTTTCATTTCCGATGATTCTACGATAAATGGCGATGTTTTGGAAAATGCTCTCTTACTGGCTTATTTTTCGATATTTTCCTATTAAATTTTTTTTTAATTTTATTAAAAATATTTTTGATAACATGCGAAAGTTTTTAATAAAGTAGCTTAAGCCATATTTCTGTAAAGCATTCTAAAAAAGAGTGTTTCTTAGCCCTCAAGACCCTATCCCCCCCCCCCCCTAATGGATTTTCACATTTATTTTTTTTGCTTTTTTCTGATGTCATACCAATAATATTTTTCGCTCAGCTCAAACGATTCTATCATTAAAGATATGTTCCGGAGAGAAGAATCTTGTTATGTGCGGCAGAAATGGCAAAGAAAGGAATAATTAGCAAACAGAATTTGGTACCGTGCATCACAACAAAGAAATTAAGAATAATATCATATGCTATTCTAATGTATTATTTAAGTTCTTAAATAATCGAGAAATTACTTTTCAGACAAATATGTTCGCTGCGAGAACTGTAAAAAAGTTATAAAAGGATTTGTTCACAAATACTATGTAACACAATCCAACCAAAAAATTTTCCAAAGAAATTTGTAGTTATAAAAGTTGTATGTAATTAAATCAGGATGTATATTATTTTTCTCAATTTAATTATTACTGTGATATAAATAATATTAGGATATATTATCTTTTATGAAATAGTTGTTATAAACAGGGATATTTGAAAATATTGTTGTTATACATTAATAATACCATTTCGTACTGTTATTGCACCCTTTTGTGTAGTATCAATGACAAATAGTATTATTAATTTATAACAGCAAAATTAGTAATATTAAGTAAAATTATTTATATTTAAATGACCCGCTCAAGGATTAGTTTATCCTATCATTGATACAGGCTCTCTGCTATCCTTTTTATGCTATATTTGTTTTCTTGATTTTGCATGGAGCCATCACCCCCATGCTTATGTGGGTTCCTGGCCATAGGAAATTGAAGACCATAGGGAATTGAAGGCTAAGACAGAAGTCCATGGCTAATTATGAAAAACAGTGTTCATACCAGAACTTGTTTAAAATAATAATAATAATAATAATAATGATTACTTTTATAATTATAGTTACTTAAAAAAGAAGGTTGTGTCTATCCATTTCGAACTCCAGAAAAGTTTCCATATTTTATCATAAAATTTATTTGTACAATCTAAAGCATGTTACTTCTTTGAATATCGTAAAAGGTGTCCAGTAAATTTTTCTGGTGCCAATTTTTTCATTTTAAACGAAATCTTAAATTAAGAAGCATAAAGTTCCAAGACAGAAGTAATGCAGAACAACATCATTGATGTACAATATATATCTACAATCGACGAAAGTATACCTACTAAACAGCACAAATAATAATATTGCAACACAAATAATTTCAGAACGGTTTAACAATTTATAATTAGTCAAAAAAATAATCTTTATAATTCTATAAATAAAATTTCTTATTATGTATAAGTGTTCAGGAAAAATTTAAAGCTCAAATTTTCCATAAAGGAGGAAAGCACCCTTCTAAATTGTATATTCTAAGTGATGAGGTTCGGACTATTATTGAAAGAGATGTCCCTCCTTTATCGTGTTTCCTATTCCTACTATAAGGAGAAAACATAGATGAGAAAACCTAAATTTTCAACAAATAAAATTTTTTTTTATTTTTACAGTGTAATGTCCTCCGAAATTCGGTACTCGCCACATGTTATAAATATAAATTTCCACAAAGTTCACCTATATTTGCTAATCTTCGTACAAATATTTTCAGTAAGCCTAGAATCTTCATCAGCGTACACCATGTAGTGATGCTTATTTAGACAAATAAGCTCGCTTAGACCGCCAGAATAATTATTTACACAAGCTTAAGAAATGCAGACGTTCACAATCTCCGTGACTTTGAAAAATATGTTCAATTGCAAAATTAAACATATAATCATATTCTTACAATTTATTGGAACTTGTTAAATTGTTTAACGTCTTACAATGCTGAAATATTATTTTGCGGAGTTTATCTGATAAAATTTGTTAGGCAGGGTCCAAACGTGTTTAGATTTAAAGCTAGCTTCAGATACATATGTTGTCTGCAAAAGAAGAAGAAAAAACAGTAATCGTATTTTTGGTCTTGAAACAAAAATTCTTTGTCTTGAAAGAAAACCGATTTTTTCAATTCAAAACTTTGTTTCTGTGGAAGGATGGTCAGGTTCAAAGACATTCGCTGATCTTGGACCAATATTTTCGGTGAGCCTACACACTTCGTTTCCATAAACCCTACATTGCATGCCTCATGTTAGTTCAATTTATAAATTTTATTGTAATGAAGAGGCGATAAAATTTATCAATCATATACCAAAACAAGGTTAAGGACACCTAGTGACTGTTTTCAAACACAATGCAGACATGAAATAAAGTAATGTGTAATCAGTAATGATTCCGTGGGATAATGTTTGTTTAGACATATAAGCTCTTAGGATCCAAAGTTTTAGCAAGTCAGATACTTACAATAATCAGGACATTGAGAAATATTTCCGGTAACATATTACTCATGAAATTTTTGTCCTTAAATTAAATGATAATAGATAAAATATTGACCATTTTAGATTGTCTGGGAAATTTTTCCAAAAAAGTGATCTGATAACAATTTTTGTTTAACAAGAAGTCGTGTGGTACTGACCCTAATTTATTATTCAAATATTTGAAAAAAGAATTAGATATGTTTTCATTCAAATGTTGACACTTTGAATCTATAAGAAATTTAATACAAAAACTTTTTCTAATTGGTTATACTTATTTTAAATTAATGTGTAAAAAATAATCGAAAATATGTAGGCGATAAATTGTATAAAATTGAAAATTTTTATTGATAAAATGTTAATTTTGAAACCCGGTATTGTAACTTAATAAGAACTAGTTTGTACCGTTTTGCACAAATTTGCAAACAGAATAGATTAAAGTAAAGTGAACTTTTAAAATTAAAGATGAAAGCATAGACAACTTAAATTTAGTACATGTGATATCCTTTTTGTTAAGGCTCTATTGGCTTTAAGGAACACATTCGAAACACGTATCTCGTGAAAAAGAAGTTTAAAAGAAAATTTTTAAATCTAATTTTAAAATAATTTTGTTATTAGACATTTTATTGTACCTTGTGTCTTTTTGTACAAAAGTTGAATTTGTTTATTTTTCATCGAAACCTAAAAATTATAAATAGAGAAATAGGAATTACAAAAATAAAAGCCACTTCTATTAGTTTTTTTTTTTATTTTAAGGAATAAAACAAGGTTCGAATACGTTCAAAATATAAAATATTCTTATTAACAGCGTTCATTAATAATATGTAAAGAGTGAAGAATTATCAAAAATCTTTTGAATATTAGAATTGTGATGGCGGGACGTTTTCTGCAGTCTTGAATATATGAATTATCCAACTAGTTCAGGTATTCCAAATTGTCGTGGAGTACAGACTCTTCAAATTTAACAGGTTATCTGAATGGTTTTGACATCCTAAATTGTCCTAGTTGTCCAGGGTGTTCATTTTTTTACATAAGGAAAGATTTCCTGATGACTCAGTATGTCCAAAGTATCCAGCTTATCCAGATTTCTAATGTTGACCATATTCTTGCAATTCTGGATGTTTAAATGAAATAAATTATTTACTAAAAACTTTTGAAACTAGAAGCATACAAATCAAAGATTTAATACATTCAAAATAATGGTAATGTAGAATACATTTCTAGTTGAGATTCGTATTCATCGTTGGAGCAAGATCTTTGTATAACATAGAATTTGGAAAATACATCTCGTTCACTTGAACGTTCATAACTCCTGGGTCATGATGACCAACTTTATGATTGCAATCGTTGCCATTTTTGCATTTTTTATTTTTATCATGCTGGCCATTTATCTTTTTATTATGCTCGTGTTTTTTATTCGTATGCTCAGCTTTCCTTTTATTATGCTCAGCTTTTTTTTTCATCAGCTCGGCTTTTCTTTTCTCATGTTCGGCTTTTTTCTTCTCGATTTCGGCTTTTCTCTTCTCATGCTCGGCTTTTCTCTTCTCGTTTTCAGCTTTTCTTTTCTCGTGCTCGGCTTTTCTTCTTTCAATCTCGGCTAAGTTTTTCTCATGCTCAGCTTGTTTCATAGCTTTGGATTTTGCGTCTGCTTGAGGCGGTGTTGTAGGAGGTGGTCCTTTATCACCCGACATCTCATCTCCCATATTTGGGTGTGCAGCTCCTTTCTGAGAAGGTGGAGAATCTCCGCCCTGATCTGCTGATTCAGGTCCTTTAGCATCCCCTCCCATAGACCCAGGTGGGGGTGCATCTCCCGGATTTTTGTTCGCAGCTCCTTTCTGAGGAGGTGGATAATCTCCGCCCTGATCTGCTGATGCAGGTCCTTTAGCATCTCCTCCCATAGACCCAGGTGGGGGTGCATCTCCCGGATTTTTGTTTGCAGCTCCTTTCTGAGGAGGTGGATAATCTCCGCCCTGATCTGCTGATGCAGGTCCTTTAGCATCTCCTCCCATAGA
>JAAAKG020132724.1:0-14411 GCA_010014905.2 Druon quercuslanigerum
ACGGATTTTATAATTAGACGCATTCAAAAAATCTTACCATGACATTGTGTCATGGTAAGATTTTTTGAATGCGTCTAATTATAAAATCCGTGAATTTTTAGTATATTATAACATTCAAAAAATCTTACCATGACACAATGCAATATTATAAAAAGAGCACAAGATATTATAATATCCTAAAAATTGGCGCATATTATAAATTGACAGTTTATTAAAAAATTGATCATTCGCATTTAGCAAATTAAAATTATCTTCAGATGGAGGAATTGAAATCAGATCTTTCTTTGTCTAATAATGAGTCCTCATTTTAGAGGTGTTCACATTATCCATCGTATAAGGGTCATCTAAAGAAAGCAAATTTATGTGAAAGTCATTAAAGTTGGGTGTCGAGTCTGTTAAAGAGATTCTGAGATGGCCCTTGACCAAGGACGCATGTTTGTTGAAAGCCGACATCTACTATTCATAGCCTTACAGCTAACTCCCTGAAAGCTTCCTCAATATCTACGATCTTAGTAGTCTCCGCGAGTTCGTAGATCCCCAGTTTGCCTCTTGGGACGAAGTAACGAACACTACCGTTGCCGCCATGAACCCTGCTAGAGCAGTTCCAAAGCGTTCCGTGTCCTACTTTGTGGCTTTGAGTTCTACAAAGAGCTCGACATTTTTCGTCTGCCTGATGGCCTTGACAGAAACGCCATGGTCGTTAGGCTTGACACTCGCCTAGACTTTCTTTAAGACGTCTGTATACTTTTTCCCAGCAGCAGGCTTCATAGCAATAGCTTCCCTGGGAATTCTCCTCTACCTTTTCATCTTTTTTCGATCAAGTTCTTTCTCGTATTCTGGTTGCTTTGTCGTCTCTCTTTCCTCTATTTTCTCAATGCTAGTTTTAGGTGGCTAATTCTTCTTTTGCTTCCTACCTGAGGCTCCGGTTCACTCGTCCTCAACCTGGATTTTTTATTTCTTGGGGCTGGGTTCTTCTCAGGTACCCTTGATGTGTTTGGTGCTGGCTAACCCCAGAATTTTTTCCATCTTCATTACTTCGTTAGTGACTCTGCATAAATTTCTGATGAGTTTCTGCATTCTCCTGCGTCGTGTTTTCCCGGCTTTTAGAGTACTGCCTCGTCTGTTCAACCTAGTCCTGTGCTTCTCATTACATAGCAAATGGGTCCTAGCTCTCGGTGGCGTCCTTCCAGAAGAGTCCATTCCCGCCACAACTTCTATCTCCACCACTGACAAATTGTGATTGCCTTTTCCTCTAAAAAAATCCACAAGACCCGCGTTGACTACCGGGGTTTGCACCCGATTGGAATCGACAGTGAGATCTCTCCTCATTTGAGATATATTGTTTTGATCATCGCTCGTTATGACTGGTTCGAATTCGGGCTTCCTTCCCCTAGGTGTTCATCTTAGGCCCTCTCCTCTTCGTTCTGTGCCTGTCTGGATTGAGAGGCCCTACCAGTAGCAAAACTGCCGACAGCATAGCCGCCCAAGTCATTAGAGGAGAGATCAGGCCCTACCGCGACGACAATGCGGAAACAACCTCAGGTAGGCAGATCGATAGATAAATGGATGGATGGATGAATGAATGAGTGGATGGATGGATAAAGGGATGGATTGATGGACAGATGATAGATAATCGTTTATTTTTCAGTCTGCTTGCCTGAATAGATGTATGGATGGTTGGACGAATGGATGGATGGATGGATAGATAGATAGATAAGCGTTTATTTTTCAGTCTGTTGGCCTTAAAAATTGAGCCTGCTTGCAATTCCATTTTTTACCAAATTTTCTTAAAATTGACCCTTAAAAACTAACATCGAACCATACCTTACCGCTTGCTCTTATCGCCTTGCCTCGCACGCATACGCCTATTTTCTCGCTTTTCCTCACATTGCTAAGCACTGCCTCCATGGCTAATATCTAATACTTTTCTACTATTTAAAATATTGACATTTTAATTATAACTACTTCCTCTCTATAATATCTCATGTCCCCATATCTCATCCTCACTATCAGCCCCTGACTTCCTCTCTCACTCCTTTCTCGCACAAATATTGCGCTCTCTAAATGCTATAACCCATCCATAGCTCCATGCCGTGTTTCTTAACCATCTCATATACCTTCCTTCCTTTTGCATCGTTTTTACTTCATTCATCTGCAGTCTATTTGTTCCAAACTACTATGCCCTTTCAAGATCCATCTTCTCACCTCCTCTCCTGTTCTCCCACAAAAGCTCTAACTAGCCCACTTCCTCGGCCTTCCAAACATTTCTTCTTATATTTACGCGCTCGACTTTCCGTTATAATCCCTAAAGTCATTCACCCCTTCTTTCTCCTGACAATATCATTAGGCGTATTTCATGCCTACCTCAGTGTGCACTTTACCTACCTCGACTCCATGAAATAAGACCCTGATCAATAGCGACTCGAACAATCTCATTCTCCTTCTAAAATCATCTGTGAACAACTTGTTTCCCAGCACTCACACCTGCCTCATCACCACATTTACTCTTCCCGTTTTCTTATAAAACCGTTGACTTCGCATTTCGCTGAAACGCGAATAAATTAAAAGTTAAAAATTAAATTAAAACGCCTTAAATAATACAAATACAGCAGAATACATTATAATGTCCTTAAAATTAACAGATATTACAATTTGACGAGTTCAAAAAATTGTACCATGACACATTTAAATATTATGCAGAAAGCATACGATATTATAATATTCTAAAAACTGGAGGATATTATAAATTGACGAGTTCAAGAAAAATCATGCTATGAGAAATAATTTTCTTAAAATACCTTTATCAAGCGCACGCATCGTTTGTCGAAGATAGAGAGGATTTGGAATCTAAAGTGAGACGCCTACATTTCGTAAAATTAATGAAATCCCGCTTGCAACGAGTGCTTTTTCCCGCCCGTTCAAATTCGTTGTATCAGGTTTCGTTATATCTGGACATACAGGTAGATATATAAACATTTTTTTTCGACCTGCTGGCCTTAAAAAATTGACATGCTTACGCTTCATTTTTACCGAAATAAGACCGCTCGCTCTAATCGCCCTCGCTTCGCACACTTGTCCCTACTTTCTTATCTAGCATTTAAAATATTTACATTTTACTTAAGTCAACCTCCTCTCCTATTTACAATCTTTCCTTCTCCATTCCTGTACCTCCTTTCCTCTCTTCCTCCATCTTACCAAAAAACCCCTTCATCCATGCCGTTTCTGTCCCCTTTCATGCATCCATACCACTAGGCTTATTCTAGTCCTTTCTACCTCCTCGCACTCCTCCAACCAGTGCTTCACTCTTTTATCCTCCCTATCCGCACAACTTACACATGCTCTCCACCTTACCATCCCCTCTTCTGTTTCTCCTTTTCCCACCAACACTCACTAGCTAGCTTACTTCCCCCCTCTTCCAAAAGTTTCTCCTCATATCTATACGCTCGACTCCATTTTATAACCCCCGTTTTCTTCCTGACGATATAATTAGGCGTATTTCGTGCCAACCCCAGTGTACACTTAACATACCACTCCTGTATACTAATGACCTCCACACTTTCCTTCCGACCCCACACCTTCACTCCATAAAGTAAGACAGTCATCACTTGTGACTCGAACAATTGCATTCTCCTTCAAAAATCTTCTGCGAAAAACTTCTCTCCCGACCCCACACCTGCCTCAATATCACATTTGCTCTTCTGACTCTCTTTTATATATGACCTTCCACTTCCCCGTTCCTCTCAAACAGGAAGTCCAGGTGCACAAACTCTTTCACATCGTGCATCTTCTTTCCCTTCCATTTCCTCTTACCTCCCTTAACCCATTCACCTTCCTTCCTAAAAACAATATGCTTGAACTTTTCAGCATGTAGCTTTACCTATTTTCATTCAGGATTTTATTCAACCTTTTAATCATCTCCTTTAAGGCCTCCTCACTCTTTACTAGCAGCACAATATAGCATCTGCATACGGAAGTGAACATATCCTAACCCCTCCTACTACTTTGTCCACTATCTTGCTTTCGATAACCGCGATTAAAATCGCAAAAAGCGTTGGGCTAAACGGACATCCATTCCTTGACTCCCTATCCCTTTCGAAATGATCTGTTTCTTCATAGAGCTTCTGAAGGTTTAAAGTAGGACTTGAGTCTCGAGGGTGAAATAAGACCTAGAATGTTTAAATAGGGGGAAGGAGGATAAATAAAGATCTCACTTAGGCCTTTAAGTTCAAAGGACGTCCTATGTAGGTCTAAAGGAGGCCTAAATTTATTCCTACGAATGTGTAGAATATGCTCTTGAAGTGATATTCTAATATTCGAAGTCGTTGGACAGTTGCAGCTCTTAGAACGACTTGCTGTGCGGACCGCTTGGTCAAGGACTCGGCGGGGCGCGCCACACCGGGCCTATTGGCACTTCAGAGCGTAACAGCTACTACTAATTAGTTCGAAATCAGAGATCGGTTTATAAGTGTTCGTTTTTCCAATCAAAAAGGAAACAAGTCTACTAAACTAAGGCCTAAGAAACGCAAGTTTAGTGGAAATCGCTATACATTGGAAAATGATACGGAGTTTACGTCAGCTTCAGCTAAGAAACTCCGGGACAGCATGAACATGGAGGTGCCCGTCACTCCAAGTTTTGCGTATTGCATTCTGGAGTTTTTCTCTGTATTTTCTGCTATCTCTGCAAGTGTCATGCAAAAAATGTAAAAGTGATGTGTCTTTCACTCAATCAAGTACACGAGGCTTGGGATTCAAAATTATTCAATCTTGCAAGAGTTATTTGTTATTTGGAAGTTGGTCTTGGAAGTTGTCATTTGGAAGTTATTTGGAATTGGTCACGAAGGAGTGAATCTTTTTTGTAGTCTCATGGACATTTGTACCGTTATTGGAAATTCTACATATTACGCGCTCCTAGAAAATATCCATACAGCCGCATCTGCAGTTTTTGATTCTGTTTTGAGATTTGCTGCCACGCAAGAGAAAAACATGAATGAAGACGCTGGAAAGCCACGGGATGAATTAACAGTTTCAGCTGACGGTACTTGGAAGAAGCGAGGCTTCTCATCTCTGCTTGGTGTCACTACGTTGATTGTAAAATACACCGGGAAAGTTTTAAATGCAAGTGTAATCAGCAGCTTTTGCGGTGGATGCCATTTATGGGAAAACAAAAAAAAAAACACTGATCCAGCAGCATACGAAGCATGGTATGAACATCAAGAAAATAAATGCAGCGTGAAACATTCTGGAAACTCCGGTAAGATGGAAATAAGTGCCATTCAGAAAATGTCGAACCATACGGAGAAACCTTAGTATCAAAAAAAGAATGCGTGGGCTATGTAGAGAAAAGAATGCGGACGCGACTCCGTAATGTAAAGAAAAATAATAAAGGAATCGGTGGTAAAGGCGCAGGCAAACTGACTGACAAGATCATCAACGAAATGACAAAGTTCTATGTATTAGCAATTTATCGACATACAGATTCTGTTGAAGAAATGAAGAAAGAAGTCTGGGCCACTATCTTCCATAAAACTTCGTTAGATGAAAATCTTCAGCATCAAAACTGTCCAGAGGGCGAAAACAGCTGGTGTAAATGGCGGCAGGCTAAAGCTAAGGGTGAACTCAGTCAATTCCAGCACGAAAAGCCACATCTATTACCAAAAGTCCAAGAAGCTATCAAACCAGTGTATGAACACTTGTCAAGAGATGAACTGTTGACCCGATGTTTAGGAGCAGAGCCGCAGAACAATAATGAACCTCTGAATTCCTTGATCTGGACTTTCGCTTCAAAACATCTTCACTCCGGCATCAAAATCATTGAGACTGTAACATTTTTGGCTGTAATTATCTTCAACGAAGGATTCCAAGGAGTAATAAAAACATTGTCGACAATGGGATGTTCCATTGGCCGTGAAGCGCATGCTTACGTGCATCGCCGTGATGATGCCAAAATCGCTCGCTCCGAGTGACGCGTGAGCGATGTCGCAAAAAATGCCAGAATTGAAGCAAGAGCGGAACAAGCAGCTTTTAGGGACTTCCAAGAGGAAGAAGAATGGCTCGTTTATGGAGCAGACATAGCAGATTAATGGTGAGTAAAGATTTCATTGTTTCAAACGCATTTTTCTCGAAACGACGTTTTTCGAATTTACCGGCATGATATCTCAAAAACGGTTTGACCCATTGCTTTGAAATTTGTAGGGTAGGTTCAGCACATGTGTACGCACGGCCTAAACTAGCATAATTAGAAAATTCTAAGCTGTTTTTTTTTCGTAAGAAAATAATCGAAAAATTACTCAACTTTCAATATTTTTTAAATATCGTAGTTCAGGCCGTGTTCACAGCTTCACGAATTAAAATGCCGTTTGGTTTTTTTATTTCAGATAACCCGTACGCCCAGAATCATGCCGACCATGGACGCACTTTTTGTTGACATGGGTGTCTTCGGAGTGGCGCCACACGCATTATAATAAATATTTTGTTTCTAAACTTGCACAATGTACTCTCAAAATGTTACCAAATATATAGTGAAAAGTTCAAAGTTGTATATTGTTATCGTTCGTAACAAGAAAAATCATAAAAAAGTTCAAAAAACGGGCCGTCACACGGGGTGACCCTCTTAACCTAACAATACTTACGCAGGTCGTACAGCGTTTCACGTCCTGGTTGAAATGTCAGAGAAAACTTTTCTTTCGAGTTTAAAGATTTCATAATTCACCTATTCTGTTAACCCTTTTTTACATCCAATAGGTCATAAAAAGTCCTAATTAAATCATTTTTTCTTGAATGATTTGTGTTTTTCAGATACATTACACATCTTTTTTGTCTTCCAAAGACATAACAGGCGCACTTTACGCGATTTTTCTAATAAGACTTTGCAACGGGTGGCATTTTTTAAAAGAAAATGTAACGATAAACATCAAATACTGACAGCTATTTTTAAAGAGTTCCGCGTAAAAATATGTCGTCTGGAGTTTGTCTTGACTCGCTGGCGGCCAGGGGCGAGACTTAGAAGTCGGATATGAAAGTCTTGAGTATATGATTAAAGTTTACGACGGGTTCTTAAGACAAGTCGAGGTAAAGTTGTCCTAAAACGAGAAGTGTAAGTCTTTATACACATACCGAATTTTTTCTATATCACCAATTTAAGGCTTTAAAATTTGCCACTCTCAGAATTACAATAGTTTTCCCTTTTAAACTTTATTTTTCATTATAGTCCGACCTCTATAAACTCGGTGAGGGACTCACCGACAGGGCCTGCCATTTTCAGGAATCACGTATCTAGGCTGGGACCAAACAGTAGACATCTGCCAAGGATTAGAATGTTACTAGCGAAAAAGTGTAACTTTGCAATAAATGATTTGCTAATTTCGAATACAGAACCTGTCAGTCTCCACAATTTCAGGCATATAAAATTTTTCGTAAAAAGAATAAAACTGATGAAAAGAATTATTTCGAGTTCCAATTGTGTATAAAACTAGAAATTATCCCGACGTTTCGTGAAAATTGAGGTTCACTTCTTCAGGGCAATGTTGACGAAAGGTCGGTGAAAGCATTAAATCTATTATTAAATAATAAAACTGTCATTTTATACAAGTATCTAGTGAACTGTCGGAGATAGGGAAAAAAGACATCATATTTAGATTCACTATTCAAAAAACATAACTATAGCTGTTAAAAAAAATCATGAACACATAAAAAATAAATACCATGAAGATAAATAATAAAAATACTCGGAGACCTTGGGAGACTTTTGTTTCTATGTCTTAAATTCTACTTAAAGACGAAAATAAAGTGTCGCTGGCTGCTAGGGGCGAGACTGACGAAAACTTCTTTGTTACATCTTAGCCCTAACTGTACTCGTCGAAGTTTAGACGTGCACAGATGGGCTGATGCACAGTTGTATATATGACTACCGTATCGAGGTGCAAAGCTGCTCCGTGTACAGTTTTCTGTCATCCGTCAGTATTCAGTGGTTCTCATTGTACAATCAAGTGCCTGCAATTACGAGTAGAATGCACTCTACATTATTTGCAAAATACAGAAAACTTTTTACAGAAAGTTTTATATTTTGCGTTATTAGTAAGTTTATGTCCATGTAGTTGACACTACATAAAAGTACTAATAACATAGATATACGATACATACACCTCTAAACTTATCAATTTCCACATGTGTAATACATTCTTCTCCCTTGGTAGGAAGAATTCCTATCTGCAGAAAAAGGCACAATTAGAAGCAAGTCATGGGGCATAAATTTGGCAATTATACGTGATAATGTTTAAATATTGTTCTAGTGTTTTTCTTTGAATAAAACATAACAGGAACTCAATCTCTGCATATTGCAACAATGAAAAATAATGAAAATTTTTGTTTCAGGAGGCTGTTAAGAATCTAGGAAAGTTATACACTGAAAATTATCCAGTTATCTTCAATATTATTCTGTGGTTCGGCGTTGTCTTTTTCTTCTCTCTTCTAGCAATATGCAGTAAGTATACATGCATGTCCATCACAGTGGTCCAAAATGACTTATTTTCGAATTTTGATCATTTGAATGCTAGAAACTAAATCTTCATAGCTTCTCTTCATAGTTACTTTTTAGGGAATTATCGGTTAGTGGGTGGAGTACGAACTACTCACCTTGGACTCAGGTAGTGAGTCCCAGACTTCCATCTTTGAATATTTTTCAGCTGTTCTACGTCTACTCCTTGGATTGCTTGTACGTAAAAGCGATATTTCCCGATATCGACTCGATCGCAGCCTCCGGTATCGGGTTTGGATCGTGTCGGGTTTTCGATACTCCTTCGGCAGATGTGCTCTTCTCACTTGAACCGAGCGGAGAGGAAAATTTGTCAACGGATTGACGTCACTCGGTCCCCCCTGACTCTTCCACTGCCTGGTTAAACCGATTATGGCTAGAGTGAAAATGCTGAAATTTATTTTCCCCATAGTGAGAGATTTGTACTTTGGCTATTTTCAACCTTCACTTAATTTAGAATTTTTTTAATGAAAAAGAATATATTTGTTAATATGTGGAAATATTGGACTGTTTATTCAAAAGAAGAAAATATTAAAGTTTTAAATAGAATGCATCCAATGGATTCTTTAAAATTTCAGAGTACAACTTTTCGACAAAACTAAACAAAAAAAATGTTCAAAAACAGACGATGTTGTTGGAAGACGCTGTCATTTGAAGCGAAGAAAGATGAATTTTCTACTGCAAATAATAAATTTGCAATCCAAAAGACTACTTTTTAACAAAATAGGGAAAATTTCTAATAATTATATGATTTTTTAAGAATTTATTTAAACTTTTCTTTCAAGAGTTTCATTTACAAACCAAATATGTACAATAAATTCTCAATAAAAACTTTATTAGTTCAATTTTCAATAAAAAATGGATTCATTAAATTGTTACTTGAAAAAATTAATTTTAAAATAAAATAGTTAAATCCCTCAACCAATCAATTGAAATTTTGATCAAGTAGTACAACTTTTAATTAAGTACTTTAATTTTCTACATAACAACTTAAGAAGACTAATTTTTCACCAAATACATGAATTTTTAGACATAGAGGAAAAATTTTTAATCAAGAAGCTAAGTTCCTACTAGAAATGAAACAGTTATATTTTCAATTAAAAATTAAATTTCTACTTGAAAAAAAAACTTCTAAAAAAATTGTATTTAAATTAATGCAATTAATTTTAAAATAAAATGATGAACCTTGAACTGCAATAATTAACTTTTTAATTATAAAATAAATTTTCAATATAGAGGAACGTTTTTTTTCAAGTAATAGTTAAATTTGTAAAACAGACAATGAACGTACAACAATTCACGTCACCTTTGAAAGAAGAATTGAATTTTCAACAAAGACACTTCCTTTTAGACCAAAAAGACAAATTCTTAACAAAAGATATGAATTATCAAAAATATAGTTAAATTCGTAACGACAGTGTATTCCAAAATCAAAAAGTTCAATATTTTGTTAGAAACGTTAGTGCTTAATCAAAAACACAATTCAGGAAGAGAATAGTCTCAATTTTGAAACAGAAAAATGAATGATCAATTAATTATGTAGTTAAATTTGAAACTAAAATATGTAAATTTTCAACTAGAAACCTGTAGTTAACTTTTCATTTGGAAAAATTTATTATCAAACAATGAAACGTGTTTTTATGAATATAGTTAACATTTCAACCAAAGAACTAATTTGGAAACGAAAGTAGTTGAACTTTCAACTGGAGAGACTAATTTTTGGCTACAAATCTACAACTACAATGATGAGTCTTTGACGTGAATACTTGAATTTTCAGTTATAAAAGAAATTTCCATCTAAAATAAATTGGTTTTCAACAACATAGATACATTTTTTATCAATAACAATATTATTTGTATCAATTATTTTTGAGAGAATAATGAATTGATTATTGTTCTCTTATCTTCTTTTTGTACAAAAGAAATAAATTTTCATCATCAAATGATACTTTAATCCCAGTGAAGAAATTATTTTTTATTGAAAAAAGCGAGTTTTCAACAACATAGTTTAATTGTCAACCCAACTTCTTTCAACTGAAATCAGAAATTTCTTATCCGAAACATGAATTTCCAACCCAATATTTGAATTTTTAATTTAACTGAAAAAGCCAAATTTTCCACTAAAAATAGAATAGTTAAAATTTGTGTTTGAAAAATTAATTTACAACTACACAGGTAAATTGAAATAATTCCATTGTTTTAAAGTTTCGATGCATACACATTTTTTTTATTGTAAACTACATGTAAATAGCCTAGCATTTTAATGAAGCAATTCCGAATGAGAAATTTGTTGAACCTTCATTTGAAACGCTAAAAATTCAAAACTGTTCCATAGTCAATGCTTTTTTTAGTTTTATTTGCACGTTAATTTGCAGTTTACTTTGCATTACTTCAAATAAAAAGAATTTTCATCTTCGTGAATTCCAATTTCCAACTGCAATGGCCATGAACAATGTTTTTGGAGTAACAAAAAAAAGAATAGAAATGACCGGGACTTTTTGCTTACTGTAACGGCAAGTTTTAATTAAGGAAATGCGAAAAAAAGTTTCCTGTAAGTTGGAATTTTATTAAAGTTATGCAAAATAATATGAGATGTTTGACCTGGTGACTATCTGAAGAGTTTCTTCCAAAATTTATTTATTTCGCATCGTTAACGGTGAGTCGCAGGCCTTTATCTATTCATAAAAATGAATGACTGGAAATGAACTTCCTGCTTGTGAATTTATATTTATCGTTGAAAATCCAATTATTTGTTCCACCATGTTTCCTTTCTAATTATTTTTACTGCAATTGTAAAAATTCTCTTCTTTGTTGCAAATTTCAGATGTCAGCTGTTTTTAAAATTAAAATTTTTGTATTCAAATTTCAGTGAATGAAGGTTGAACTGATTAGCTTGGGAATTAAATTATTTGCTTGGTAATTGGTTTTTCTTCCTGGAAAATTAATTTTATTTGTTAAGGACCGTACTTAAATTACGTAACAGCTCAGAGGGGGGGATCAAAACATTTTATTAAGAAATTTAGCAAAAAAATCGTGACCAAAAACCAAAGAGTGCTTTCTCACATTTTGCCAAAATGTAATAATAACAACAAAAGGAAAATTCAACAAATTTTAATCTTATTTTCAAATCAATGTTCTGAATATATAAAATTTATAAACGAAAATATGCACAAGAACAATTTATAATATCCGTTTCAACTGGCAATGGGAATGTTTAAATTTCCATTTGCAACACAATTTTTAATTCTTCTGGATAAATTTCAGTTCCAACTATAAATTCTTCGGTAGCCGCTTTAAATTCTTAAAAAGCTTCTACATTTTATTTTCAAAATCTGCCATCATCTATATTTGACTTTAAATTAGGTCGCGGCGTCTTTGCACCGAAATTTTGGTTCTAATAGTCGGAATTTGTTGGCATAAAGTAGACACTTCGGTTAAATTATTTAAAATCATTTCATGTTTTTAATTAATTTTGAACTTCTTTAAATCTTCTAAATATCTCATTAACTTACTCAACTTTCTTCTAACAATTAAAGGTGTTCAATTCTTATTTTTAAATTTAAATTCAATAATTTGACTTACAAATTACATTTCCTTAAATAGAACACATAAAATTTGGTTAAATAGAACAATTAAAATTGTAACGTTTCAAATTTATTTTTTGTGTTAATTTTTGAATATTTAATTTATAATTACTAATTTGAATTAAACTGTCAGATATTTCTAAATATTTTAAGTAACTGCTCTGATTCTGCATTGAAAAATTTCAAATTGCATTGTGTAAAAATTTAATATTTTGGAGTGAAATTATGTATGAAATTTAATATAAGCCTTTAATCAGAAGTATATCATTTTGAAGCTTATATTAAATTAAAAATATTTTATAAAGTTTTAATAGGGCATTCAAGTTGTTTTAACTGATTCGACTTTCCAATTGAAATAGTTGAAATTTTAACTTTGCAATCTAGACAATCTAACAAAAATTGTTTCCTTTTTGAAGTTGAAAACTAATGATATTAACCGAAAATTTAACTAATTTATTTTTGGCTAAAAACTTATTGTTTTAGTTACATTTGAACTATTTGGCTTTTAAATTCAACTGTTCTGTTTAAATTTTATCTTTTTTTAAAAAAAGTGCCCTTTTTTCTAAAGATTTATGAATTTAGGTGAAAAGTTAATTAGTTTTACGAAAATCTAACTTTTTGTTCATATTTCATTTTTTTGTTTAATAATTCGAACATTTGGTTGAAAACTTAACTTTGCTGGTTAAAAAATTTAAGTAATTGTTTAGCAATTTAAGTATTTTGTCAAAAATGTCATTAGTTTTCCGAAAATTCAACTATATTGTGAAGAAGCCTTCTTTTTTTTGAAAATTCAACTGCTTCGTTGCTAATTCTTCTTTTTCCGTTGCAAATTCAGCTCCAACCGTTTGGCTAAAAATGTATCTTTTTCTTCAAACTTCAATCTAGGGTTGTAAATTGATCTGTATGGGCCAGATTTAATTTTGTTGTTGAAAATTTAACTAATTTAGTTATTTGGTTAAGCATTCATTGTTTTGAGGTGAAAATCAACTGTTATCTAAAACATCAGACTCTTTTTCTTGAAAACTTAACACTTTCGTCGAAAATTTGTATCTCTTTTGATAGACAATTCATCTTTTTTGTTTGAACATTAAACTGTTTCTTATTCATTTTATTTAATTTTTTATATTTGAACGAGCCCTGTCCTCGTGACAGGTGGTAAATAATACTGATGTTTCCTAAATACAGCTATGATTTGGAAATCTGCAATGACTTCATTATTGTTTAAATGTTTCGATATTTGCGAATTCTATAAAATTCTTAACTTAATATATTCAGAAGGGTGATTCATTTTATGAGGCAAAAAGATCTTTCCATCACCGTATCTCTGCCCCATAACTTAATACCGGCCATACCAGCGTGCCAAATCACCACATTCTCCTTCTCCAATTTTTTTTAACATTTTTTTTCCTATTCCCCATATCTGTTTCATTACCCCTGCTTCTTTTTTTTATCCTTCCACTTATATAAGCTCTATGATCCCCATTCTTTTTCCAAATATATCCCAAATATTTAAACTCCTTCACTTCTTCCATCTTTATTCCCTTCCATCTATCCGTTCATTCTTTTTGTCTCCCCCACTTCCTCCTTTTCTAAACCTCATTATCTTTGTATTTTGTACATTGAAATTCAGCTTTTTCCCCTCAAGTATTTCTCTAATCCTGTGATTAAGCCCGCCATCCCTTCTTCATTCTCTGCCATCAGCACTATGTCGCCTGTGTATGCCAATGTATATGTCTTTTCCTTCTCTATCCTAACTCCTCCCCAACCTTTTCTCCTCATTTCTTCTTCCAAGTCTGATATTAACATATTAAATAAAAGCGGCCTACCTTTACCCTGCTTCTTGTCTCTCTAAAAATTTCTGACACTCTCTTTATTAATCCCTCTCTTATCCCCTTTTTCACCATAACTTTTTCAATTTCGCCTCGGTCTAATGAGTCAAACGCTGCCTTTAAGTCCACGAACATTGTTATCGCTGCCCCTTTTTCCCTTTTAATCCTCGTATTTACTAGATAGTTCAGAACATATATGTTGTCCATTACTCCCATTCCTTTTCTAAACCCTGTTTGATTCGGCGGCTCTATTTTTTCCCTCAACTTCTTGCTGCAATCTCTCCGACAAAACAGTTACATATACTTTATACAATGTTGCCATCAGAGTCACACCCTTACAATCGTTAACCTCCTCTCCTTTGCCTTTCTATATTCCTTGCTTTGACCAATCCATATTACTATTACTTTTTTCTCTCTCTAATGTCACTATTAATGGAAAGTGATCCGAATCAATATAATCACCTACCT
>JAAAKG020132725.1:0-14411 GCA_010014905.2 Druon quercuslanigerum
TTATATGAACTCTATGATCTCCATTCTTTTGCAAAATATATCCCAAATATTTAAACTCCTTCACTTCTTCTATCTTTCTACCCTTCCATCTCCCCGTCCATTCTTTTTGTCTCCCCCCTCCTTTTAATATTAGGTAAAAACTATGAATTGTGAGGGAATGTAAAATATAAGGGATAAAGATTTTGTGGAGAATATTAATGAAGAGAGAATGAAAAAAAGGCTGAAGTTTTAGTGGAAAATAAGAATGAAGATAGAATGGAAAAGAAGAGGAGCATGAAGATTCCGGACTAATTATGCATGAAGAGAAAATGGAAAAAAGACAGATAATTATTCAGTAAAAATAATAAGTGAAGAAAAAATGGAAAACGAAAGTGTTAAATATTTAGTGGAGACAATGAATAAGGTCTAAGGATTTTGGAAGATTATTTATGAAGTTAGAATGGAAAAAAAGAGATAAATATTCAGTGTATAATACAAGTAAACAGAAAATAAAAAAGTAGAGGTGTAAATATTTAGTGAAAACTAGGAATAAGAGCTAAGGATTTTGTGGAGGATATTTATACGTAGATGATGGAAAAGAAAAAAGCTGTAGATTATCTGAACGTATAAATAAATATAGGGAAAAAGAAAAAGGGCTGAAGATTTAAGGGAAAATATTTATGAAGAGATAATGAAAAATAAAAGGTTAAATATTTAGTGCCAAATAAAGATGAGGATGGAAAGGGCAAGAAAGGCGCCCAAGAAAAAGTAGAAAAATATTTCGGAAGAGCCAATGGATAATAAAATATCTAAAATTTCCGAAAAAATGTCAATGAAAATAAAATTTCTAAATACTTAAATGGAAGCTATGAATAAAGAGATAAATGGTAAAAGGGGTAAAAGACTATCAGAAAACATGAGTGTAGTTGTTGAGCTTTAGAGTTTGACGATGCCCATTTTTATTGAATTTTTTTTTTAATTTTACGTTTCCCTTAGGAATTCGGATGTTTTATGGCGAACGATAACGGAAAATCCGAAGTAACGGCTCCGTAAAGGACATCTTTTATATCTCGGCCATTTCCTCCGGACCCTCACGAAGTTCACAAACTATCAAACAACCTCTCCCAGGGACAAATTTCCTCATCTAACTTTTAGCGAGAGGATGAGATGATCGCTCAGTGCCAAGGCCGCCAACAGTCAGACTCTGGACTCTTTGCCTTCAGCGACAAAATTAATGACGGGATGTTTTTTTCTTTATTATAGAAAACTTTATTGGATCTTGAAAACGACTGGGAAAATTGATAAAAGAGATCAAATCAATTGAACTCGAAGAGTGCAACTGAGAGCGATTGTACCTATAAAATATTTCAGTCAGATATTATAATAACAGAGTTTCGACTCGACGAATGATTTTAAATTTTCGATCACTTCCGTTTTTTTATCAAAATTTTTTTTTATTTTTTCAGAATGAGAATTGAACTTCCTTTTGAAAATAGTGGAAAAATTCAGAACTATAATTATTCTTTGAAAAAATTTCCTGTTTGCAGTTAAAATTGAAATTATTTTGGACAATTTACTGTTTTAATTCAAAAATATATTTCTTATTTAAAAATTTCTCTTATCAGTTAGATTTTTAATTTTGTTTGAAAACGTTTTTTGGAAACTCCCTGATTAGATTCAGAATTACATATAATCGCTTCGGAATTTTTCTTGAATAATTTTTTTGAAAAAAGGCGTTCAAAATCAAAATTGTTTTTTATAAATAAAATTTCTTACCGGAAAGTTTTCGATTTTTTTTATAAATAGTAATAGCGGCTTACCTGAAACAGAAAAAATAATATTATTAGTAAGTATGGGCTTTAAGAAATCTTTTTTTCAAATTTACTTTCAAGTTTGGCAAATAAATTTGAAAATTTAGGTCCATCATTAAAAGAGATTCTATTCTTAACATAACATATAATAACACAAATTTATAATTGACAAACAAAAGTTTTTATTAATTTCTTATCGAAAATGTCAGTAAATCAACTTATTATTTAAATTCTCATTAAAATATGGCAACTCAATTTAAATTGTGGTTTATTATCCAAAGGGAGCTTGGCTCAAAGTACTAAATAATAAAATCAAATTTTCAACAAGAATTATGAGTTTTGATCAATTAATATTTTAATAATTATAATAAGAATAATAATTTCGTGAGATAATGTGGTAAAAAATTTACAAGAAAGCAGGCTTATCATATATTTTCACTTAATTATCTCTAAAAACTGACACTATAGAAAAATTTTGTACTGTAATTCGGAATAAGAGAAAAAATTCTACAGCAAATGATACACTGAGAAAAAGCTTCTTTGATTAAAAAAAAGAATTCTTGGAAATAACGAAACAAATTCGTTAGCATGTAGTCACGGGAAATTTTCTTAGAATAAAAAAATTTTTTTTTAATGAAAGAAATTTTTAAAAAATCTACCCGCTGCGCCGGCACATTCTCAAAATTCGCTGCGCGCGCGGTTCACAAGCTTAGGCGCGCCTATGGCGCGCGATTGTTGGTTCTCGCGCTGCGCACTCGATAAAATTTATAAGCAAGCCGTTCAACATGAAAGGTCCAAGCATCGACAACTGTCATTTGGTGATCGTGAATTCTCTTTGGTTAAAGCTCCTTCTGCTTTAACAAACATATTCTCATCACGTATCTCGTGCTTCGCACTCGATTTCGTCGAAAATGCGAACTTTTCTAGATTATGTTCAACTGTATCACAACAAATCTCCTTTTTAATGGTTAATTTAATATTTTTTTCTCATTTTGCATTAAATTTTATTCATAGCCCTCCAGAAAATACATATCATTTCATTAAACTTATATTATTACAATTCATTATATGCATTATTATTGCGACCAAAGTATTTTTACTGACTTATTTTTACCATTAAAAAAATTAGCATTCTATTAAAATTAAAATTAATGATTAACATTTTATTGCAACTTGTGTCGTTTTGCCATTAATCTGAATTTTTTAAATTTAATGTAGATGTAATTTATGCGAAAAATTTTGGTAATTAAAATGTTTTTGTAGTTTATAAAAAACTTGCAGATATTTTCTGGTTCAACAACTTTTGTCTTTTAATTTTGTGCGCCTCTTGTGTCGTTTTTCCACAAATTAAAAAAAAAATGTAATCTTATTTTTACGATTAAAAGAAAATCTAATCGTCATAACTAAAAGTGGTTAATATAAAAATTTCAGATCTTTTTGGGGTGGACAACTTTAGTCTGTTAATTTTAGTTCGTATCTTGTGTCGTTTTCAGAAAAATTTATTTTGTAAATTTTATTTTGTACGATTAAAACGAAAACTGCGTGTCTTATCAATAATTATTCATGCCAAATTTGAATGAGTTTTTGCTAATTTTGCAAGAGCAACGTTTGCCTATTTATTTTATTCATATCTTGTACCGTTTGTCCAAATTTTTAATTTTTAATGTTATTTTTTAAGACTAAAAACAAAAACTATGTATCCTATAGAAAATTGATTAATGACAAATTTGTAGATATTTTTAGAGCGCGCGATTTTAGTTAATTTATTTTTTTCATATTTTACATGGATTGGCCGAAACATGGAATTTTTGAGTTTTCGTTATTTTTTGTCTTATCAAAATTACTGACTTTTTTGATAGCATGCGTTCTTGGCTTTAAATGTTCATTTTAGTTTATTTTTTTTTGATTTTGAAAATGCTATAACTCTGATAATTTTTTTTTTAACAAAGTCACAGAGTAAAATCATTTGAATTTTCGACTACTAAAATAGCCGTAAATATAATTTTTTAATCTTGAAAAAAATTTTCTCATATGTTTTAAAAATGTGCTCACTTCTTAAATTTTGGTTCAAAATGGCTGGTTCACAAACTCGTTCTTTCTTTTTAGGCCCTAAAATAGTGTGTCAAAGCCAAATCCAATCTGATCAATCTTTTAAAATTTATCGTTTCTACAGTATACAGGCTACAGACAGACAGACAGACGAACACCTCCGTAAAAATATTTTTTTCTGACTCAGAAAGTCTCAAAAATTGGAGATTTGATGAAAACAGGCAATGTTAAATTTTAAATAAAACCAATACCTTCTCATTAGCATAAGAATGTAAAAAATTACCTTAAGGAACAATTTTCAACAAAAAACTTTAATTTTCAACCAAAATGAGGTTTTTTAGTTTTTTAAAAAATTCAATATAATTTTCAAATCCAAAAGATAAAGTTTTCAACAAAACATTTAAATTTTCAACCAAAAAGGATGTCCTTTCACCCAAATTGTTGATTCTTTGTTATTAAAATAGTCAAATTTTTAACTGAAAAAGATTAATTTATATCACTATTGAAAAATTTATCTTTTTGCCAAGTAATTAAATATTTAAAAAATATAATATAAAAAATTCTAAAAGAAAAATGTAGTAGAAGATACATCGATTAAAAAAATATTTTATTTTCGTATCGTAATGTAAAATATTGAATTTTAAATTCAAAGTACATGAATCTTAAAAAGAAAAAATAATTTTCAGTTTAAAAAGACGAATCTCAAAAAGAACAATTAAATGTTATTCCATAAGGCGTGAATTTTCAACCAAAAATGAATATTATTAATGTACTACCCAAAAAGACAAATTTTCAACGAAATACATTCATTTTCAACCAAATAGTTGAAAAGTGTACTATTTCGTCTAAAACAATTTTTTGGTCGAAAATTAATAATTTCAGGTTATAACTCTAATAGTTTAATTAAATTTTTTTTTTGTGTTAAAAATTCAACTATTATGTAAAAAAAATACTTTTCTTATTAAAAATTTACATTTTATAGTCAAAAATTTGACTGTGCAGTTGAAATTTTAATTCAAAAAGAAGATTTTTAGCAAAATCATTGATTTTTAAAGAAGCTAGTTAAATTCTCAACGAAAAAAACTAAATTTTTATCAAAAATTGTAAGAGTTATCTTTTAGCCAAGTAGTTCAAAATTTGTACTATTGAAAATTAATCTATTTAGGTAAACAGTAGTCTTTTTTGGTTGAAAAATTTAATTATTTAATTGAAAGTTTACTCACTTGTTGAACATTCACATTGTCGATTCGTAAATTTCATCGCTAAGTTGAAAATTTGTATTTTTGCTTTGAAAATGTGCCAATTTTGGTAGAAAATCGAAATATTTTTTTGATAATAATTTTTTCTAATAAAAATTCATATTTAAGGGGCTAGGATTCAACATTATGTAAAAAATTTGTTTTCTTATCTTTTGGTTGAGGATTTAACTAATTTGTTTAAAAATGGATTTATTTGGGTTAGGTTTAACTTTTTTCTATTTAAAATCAAAACACTAATTCAATGAAATGTATTTTTTTAAACTTTTAGGAAAATTCGAGTAAGTTTGAAAGATATTTCTCAATTTATTTGTACATTTCTTTGAAAAGTAGACTTTTTAATTTTTTTAATTTATCTCTTTCGGTTGGGTAGTCAACTAATTTACTTAAAAATTTGATTCTTTTTGGTTGAATTCAAATGTTTTTTTATTGAAAATCATAAACTGTTTTGGTTTAATGTCTCTCTTTCAAAATTTTAAGAAAAATGTTAATAAGTTTACATGATTTTTATTATCTTTAAAGATTGTTTATAAACATATTTTTGATTTTTAGAAATATTGAAAAAAAATTTTAATCATGTTAGGAAAATTATGTTTATATAAACATAAAAATAATCTGATAATACAAGACTACAAAAATGTGCGAGGCAAAAAGAAACTTCCTTGGATAAATTGATTTTCAGAAGACAATTATTATCCCATTTTAACTTTTTTAAATAAAAGCTAATGAAATTTTCCATGGAACTGCCTTGGCCGATTTTGATTTTTTTGTTTATTTGGTAACACAAATTTTTTTAAACTTTGGCTTTTGAAGTATACCAGTTAAAAAAAAGTTTTGATATAATCAAAAATACCTAGAAAACTGAAAGAATTATCCAAAAAATATGTCCAATAGCAATGCAAATGTTAAAAAATGTATTGTATTTGTTATAAACAATTAAAGGAATAACAATAGTTTCGTGGAGATTTTCGGCGACTTATCACTTCATTGGCACTAAATTTGAACTAATTATAAACAAAAAGAGTTTTTTGTGCGATTTATAAAATCTAATTAATACTTTGTTATTTTAAAAGCATTTTTTATAAACAAATATTCATATCAGGTATTTTTGATTGAATAAATAAATTTTTTCCTGTGGAATCGACCATATATTACTTAAAAATATAACCTAAGTATCAGATTTTATTAACAAATAAAAGTTAACAATTGTTTAAACTACCTTAATTAACAAATTCACTATTTAGCTATTTCTGGAGGTAAAAACCTGATTTTTTCGATAAAATTCACCGAAAATAACTAACTTTAAAATTTTTAAGAACATCTTGATGACAGCACACAATTTATTATTGTAGATAAATTTATTATTGCATATTTGTATCATTTTATTTATTTGTAAATAAAATACAGCTTGCTTTACGGAATTAAAAACCATTTATTAAGCAATAGTTTTTACTGTGAATCAAAAAGATTTGATCATTGTTTAACCAAAGTTAATTAATAAATAGTGTATTAAACTGTCATTGACACATTTTTAACCATTTTTTAATAGTTCGATAACAATCAACTTTTTTTATTTTTATTAACATTTTAATTAAAGTAGTCATTCTTATATTTGACATAAAAAAATTTTACTTTCCAAATGAAAGTTTAAAAATGTTTTATTAACAGTGAATTACAGAAAAAAATTTAATGCTGCAAAATAGCCAGATAATGCATTTGTTAATTAACTTTTTTTAAACAATTAGCAAATGTTATCGATTCAAAGAAAAAAATCATTGCTAAATAACTGCCAGTTAACACCTTGAAAAAGCGGCATTTTATTTATACATACATAAAATGATAAAAAAATATTGATCAATTAATGTTTAAAATAATAAATTGTTTACTGTTATTAAAATTTTCTCTTCTATTCATAAGTAAGTTATTTACAGTTAATTAAATCGAAAAAATTAAGTTTGTACCTTTAAAAAAAGACAAATTGTGAATTTGTTTAATAAGGTAGTTTAAACGATTAATAAATTTTATTTGGTGAACAAATACGATACTCAGGTTTTGTTTACAAGGAATATATGATCGATGTCTTAGAAGAAAACTTGATTTATTTCGTTAAAAATATCTGATATGGATATTTCTTCATAAAAATTGCTTTTAAAATAAAAAAATTATTTATTAACTTTTGTTACTTCCACTAAAAAACTCTTTTTGTACATAAATTGTTCAAATTTAGTGCGATTCAAGTGACGAATCGCCAATCCCCAGAAAACTATTTTTATTCCTTTATTTGTTCATAACAAATACAATAATTTTTTCAACATTTGCATTGCTATTGGTATTCTTTTTTGGATAGTTTCTTGCAGATTTCTAGGCATTTTTGATTGAATCAAAGTATTTTTTTAAACCGGTATACTGCAAAAGTCAAACTTTGTTTTTTCATTTTTGTCATTAAATAAACAAGCAAAAATTAAAAAAAAGCTTTAGACGAATATTTAATGGTAACTACGGAAATGTCTGAAATGTTTATTGACAGTACACTCATAAATTATTTTTTTTTTCGTCTTTATTTCTCGACTTTCACCTGATCTTTTCATATCTCGGTGTTTTTGTTTAGAACTGAAATTTACAACGGTGGCTTTATCACTCGGCCTGCATACATTGTAAATTTTAATCATTGCGAAATACTAGATAACTGATAAAGCAGGGTATATATAGCGGAAAATGATTTTCAAATTTCTCAGTTGAGCTCACGGAATCTATGTAATAATAAGGGAGAAATTGAACAGAGCTGGCTTCCTTTATCTCTTATTATTAGATAGATTTCGTGAACGCAACTAAAAAATTCATAATTTTTTTACTTCTAGCGCTAACTTAATCTGTTTCAAAATTGGCTTATCTAAATTTTTAAGGTAAGTATAATTAGGACGAACATGTGACTTTTCTTCTTATTCCATTTTTGAGGCTTGCGACTTTTGTCCCAAGGGTTTATGACTTTCACCGGGTTCTTAGAAATTTATTTATATTCTTAGTTTTTTGAGAGAAAAAATAGGGCCAGTGTGAAATCTAATCGTTATCTTTAAATTAGTAATTAGAATTAACCAATTAGGTAAATCCATTGGCGACTTGACCGGGAAATGACCGGAAATTTTATTGATCGGGAAACCCCGGGAAAGGACCGGGAATTTAACCTGAAACACAATCTTTCTTTCTGGTTTAAAAACGTTTAAAATTAGAATTCGCAACAATTTTAAAGTTCCGTTTTCCACATTTTAAAGAAAGAAAATGCATTAAGCAGTTTTTTTAATCGTTTTTTTTTATTAAAAAATCTTTTTTTTGTTTGAAGAGTGATCAGTTAAATCGAAAATTCGTAGCGCCAGAATGAAATCTAGTGGTCATCTTCAAATTTGTTTCCTGATTAAAAATTCAAACTTTATTTATTTATTTATTTATATTTAATTTTTCAAATATTATCTAAGCATCACACACGGAGAAAAATTATTCTTTAAAATTACCCAATTATTTAGGTAAATTTAGGGGCGACTTGACCGGGAAATACCGGGAAATAACCGGCAATCTTATTAGCAGCGGGAAAAAGGGTAAATGACCGGGAATTTAATTTAAAGCCGGAAATTTACTCTTGATCGCAGAAAAGTTCAAGTTTTCTTTATATTAACCGTTTCGGCCAATATTTATAAAAGCGATTTCTATTTTATCTATAGTCATAGATTTTTTAGATTATCTCAGTTTACTTGAATTAAATTTGACTTCATTATTAAATTTTGATTAATTTTCTTATATATTTTTAAATTAAATTAGTTATTCGAAAATGTCCGTTCTTTGTGAAAAAGTTGCCGTTTCATGTAGAAAATTAATTGTATGGTCGGAAATTTATCTTTTTGGTATAAAACTCAATTAGTTTTGTCAAAAATGATCTTTTTCTTTAAAATTAAATTTTGTTTCTTATAAATTTTTTTTTTGTTATTATTTAAAGTATTACAGTGAAATAATAATAATATTAGCAAAAATTAATGCTTGAGGTTGGAAATAAAATTATTTGGTTGAAAGTTACACTTTTATGCTAAAAATTAATTTTGTTGGTTGGAAATTTATCATTTTAATTAGAAATTAATTTTCTAGGTTCAAGTATGAGTTATTTAAATAAAAACGGGGTTTTTATTTGGACAAAAGAAATTGTTTGCCGAAAATTTAAGTATTTTGTTGAAAAAATGTTGTTTTTTGACAGCAAATTATTCTGTTTTTTAAACTAAAAATGTAAGTATTATACTAGTTAAATATAAAATAATTGTAAGTAAAAATTTATATTTGTGCTTAAAAATTCATGTTTTGACTAAAAGCTTAATTATTTAATATTTAGTTAAAAAATAATATTTTCTAGCTAAAAATCCATACTTTTCGGTAGAAATGATTCTAGTTGGAGATTTATCATTTTAGTTCAAAATGGATCTTTCTGATTTTAAATTTTCTCAATTCAGAATTTGTCACAATTTTAAAGTTCCTTTTTCCACATTTTAGAAAATGAAAATACTTCAAGTGGTCTTTTCAATAGTTCTTATGTTAAAAATTATTATTTTTTTTTTTGAAGTGGCATCATTTTAATTGAAAGTTTATAGTGTCAGTGAGAAATCTAATCGTGATCTTTAAATGTGCTACTGAATTAAAAATTAAAGCATTATTTATTTATTTAAACTTAATTTTTCAAATATTATTAAAATATCTCACACGGAGAAAAATTAATCTTTAAAGTTACCCAATTAGTAAAGTAAATCCAGGGTTTCGAATTAACCGGGAAATCGGGAAAGTCCGGGAAATGACCGGGAACTTTATTGATCAGGAAAAAACGTGAAATGACAAGGAATTTAATTTAATTTTTTTTTATTATATTACTATATTTTTATAATATAATTTTTTTTATTTAATTTTTGTGGTCGAAAATTCATCTTTTTGGTACAAAATTCAAACAATTATGTTGAAAAATATCGTTTTCTTTGCAAGTCAACGTTCTTGTTAAAAAATTCTAGTACTACAGTAAAATATTGATAATTTTAGTAAAAATTAACTTCTTCTGCTGTAAATAAAATTACTTGGTTAAAAGTTAAACTCTTGTGTTAACAATTGATTTTCTTGCTCTAAAATTCATTTGATAGGTTGAAATATGATAAATTTTAGATTAAAATTCATCTCTTTGTTCATCTCTTTGTTCAACATTCATTTTTTGACGGAAAGCTTTATTAGTCAATATTTAGTTGAACAATTTAATTTTTAATTCAAAATTCAAATTTTTGGTTAAAAATTCTATTATTCTACTCGGAGATTTATCAGTTTAGTTCAAAATTTATTTTTCTGGTTTTAAATTATTCTAAGTCAAAGTTGGTCACAATTTTTAAGTTCCATTTTCCACATTTTAGAAAAAGAAAATGCTTCAAGCAGTTTTTTCAGTAGTTCTTATGTTCGAAATTAATTTGTTTGCTTAAAAATACACCATTTTAATTGAAAATTCATCTCTGTTTAAAAATGTATGAAAATTCATCTATTTCTCCTAAAATATGATTTTTTCTTTGAGAATTAGAGTTTTTTTAGATTTCATTTTTTTAGGATGAAAATTAAACCGTTTAATTAAAAAATAATTTTTTTATTTAAAAATTAAACTTTTTTTTGAAAATGAATGCAATTTCTGGGAAATTCGTCCTTTTTTTACAAAATGAAACTTATTTAGTTAAAGATTCAACATTTTAGTTGAAAATTCATCAGTTTGGTTGAAAGTTAATTTTTTCAGCTTTATTATGGAATACCAAATACAAAATTATTGATTCCTGTAAAAATATAAAAAATCGATAATGCAAAAATAAAATCACGGCCATACTTAAAACCCAAATTTATTTTGCGATTTGATGCTGGGAGCTACACTTTTTTTTAATTTAAGGTCAAATTATTATTTTTTTGTTTCAATTATCATTTTTTGGTCGAATAGAATTTCTTGTTCTTTTAACTTTCATTCAAAAGAAAAACTCGACAAGCTTATTAACCTTATAAATAAAAGTATAATTCATTTCAAATATTGATTTAATTTTTAAGTTTTTAATGTTCAAATTAAATCGCGATAATTAAAGTTTGATTTTTAATTTAATAGTAAAAGCTTTTTATGCTGTAAGATAAATAACAGACCTGTCTTGAATTTGAAACTCTTACAACTGAATCTTTAAAAAAATGATTCCGCCATTTGTAATTCAAACGTTAAATAATTTACTCATCAAAAATAAAAGTTTAAACCCTTTTCAATCTAAAAACTTAAATTCAATTATTTAATTAATTATTTAACAAATTATATTAGAATTTTGAAAAGAAAATATTGGTCTCTTTCAATTTATAATAACTTAAAACACAGAATTTAATCCCTACTAGGTTAATAAGAATGATAAAAAACAAGAAAAAGAGTCACTTTTTTGGTATCTTTGAATTTAGAAAAATTTGGAATACTCAATAAAAATATCAAAACTTTAAGATTTTCCTTTTTCCGCTTCATAAAATATTTGAATTCACTCTAGCCTTGTTTTAAACTCAACCAAAATTTAAAAAATAAAAATTAAAGTTTTGTAAAAAATTAATCTGTTAATTTATAAAAATCTACTCTTTTGTTGAATCATCATTTATGGAAGAAACAACATTTTTCTTTGTTAAAAAATTATCTATTATTTCTGTTTAATTTAAAAATTAAATCTTGTATCTTTGAAATACAAAATATTAAATTTTTCCTTGAGAATAAGATAATAATAAATACGGAAATGTGTAGATATAAAAATAAATTAAATTTTGACTGTTCTTAACTTCATGACTATCACGTGATATTTTCACGTCTCTGTGTTTTCGTATAAAACAGAAATTTCGAGCGTGATACTTAAAAGTGTCGTCAAGGAATTTATTACCTCTATCAAAAGGTCTGAATACATCGTAAATTTTTATTCATATCGAAATATTATAAATCTGATGAAGTTTAGTACATATTGCAGTAGATAAATTCCAAATTTCCTATTTCGCGTTCACGAAATCTACCTCACAATAAGAGAAAAAATGAAGGAGTTTTGTTGGAAGTGTAATTGGGGTGACCATTATAACTGAAAACTAGCAGAAAATAATGGAGAAGTGAGTGAGAAATTGTCCTCGGACCAGGAGTCGAACCCTGGCTGCTGGTGTTCGTAGAGCAGTACGCTGTCCACTGCGCCACGGATTATGACCAGATTTAGACCCACAGTATTTGCAGATGCTCTTCCTTTTTTTCCCACTATCCACAATTTTCTTCTTATACGACGCTGTTGGTAGGAATTGCATAGTAATAAACCAAATTATTAAAATAATAATAAATATTAATAATAATAATCGTTATTGATTGATGATAATAATAATATATTAAAAGATTTAAAATAGTATTTAAATAAAAATATACAGTATTGTCACACCATACTTATAATTATTTTTCTTATCCATTTTTTGAGACTTGCGGCTTTTGAGTTACTTTTTACGAAAAGACAGTAATTTTAAAAAAAACCGTCTCTAAATTAAAAATCCTGAATTAAAAATCCTGAAAAAAAATTGCACAAAAATAAAAAACTGGCAAAACAAATGAATAAGGCGACGAACCAGATCCTCTTCCTCCTCTTTTTTATTTCTTTTGCCTTTTTTATTTTTATTATTATAAAATCAACATAAGAATAAAATAATAAAAATAAAAATAAAACAGGAGAAAGAAATAAAAAAAGAGAAGAAAGTAAATTTGGTAGTTTGCCTTTCTTATTTTCTTTCCTCTTTTTTTTGCATAACAATTTTTTTTCTTTTTTACGATTTTTTTAAAGAGGATCTTTTTTAAATTTAGAAAATGGACATTTTATGGTGGTTTTTCAAATTTGATAGTTTAACTCTTGGTTTTATTTTCGGAAATTATAAATTAACTCGATTATTGCATGTCTAATTGGATTTTAAATTTTATATTAATCTATTTTATAATTATTTATTTTAAATTTGTTAAATTTTATTTTTTTTAAATAGTCTAATTTTTAATCAAAGAAGATTTTTTACAAGAGATTCATTTTCAGCCCAGAAAAACCAATTGTGAAAACATAGAATTAATTTTTAACATGACGATTTAAATTAAATACCAAATAAATTAAATTTTAAGAAAATGAAATGAACAAACTTTGAAGCTAAAGAAATAATTTTTTAATGAAATAAATTATTTTCGGATAAAAAAAAAACAATAATGACAAAATTTTCGAATTTTAATGCTACAAAGATGAATTTTTTATCCAATAATCTAATTTTCAAACAAAACATTAAAATTCCGCAATTGAATTTTCAAGCCATATAGTCAATTTTTTTAGAAGGCATTTGAATGTTTAACCAAAACAATTTTTGCATTTTTTATTAAAAGTTTCATTTTCGACCGAAAGAGATTAATTTTTTATAATAAAGGATGAATGTACAAACCAGTTCAATTAATTTTTTTTTCTTTTAATTATGCAACAAAAAATATTAAAAATTTGTTATTTACTAATTTTTGATAGGAAGCGTAGTTTTTCTTATTTCTAAAAAACAACATAAAATATTAAAAAATGTATTTTTTAACAAACCACACATGCTGCGATTAAGAAACAAATGCGAGAAAGTTGTTCACCTAAAAAAGGAGATACACATTTTATATTTATAATTTTTTAATAGAATGCATAGTTTTTATTATATTTCTGTAAAAAATTAAATTGGAACTAAAAAATGAAAAAGTTATAAAACAATGCAAGGTAATCCAAAAAAATAATTTACGAAATTTTTTCATTCAAAATGGATCTGCAAGTTCTTTGTTTATAATTTTAAGAAAGAACAAGCGAAATTTGTTATAAGCTCTTGTTATAAAAATACATTAAAAATATAAAAAACTCTTTTAGAACATTCAAAAATATTTCTTTGACTCTTTTTTATCTTGTAAACTATTCTATAGAATTATTTTAGAAGATTAGTAATACTTCAAATTTTTAGCAAAATATAGGGTGAAAAATAATTTTGATGTTTCAATTAAAATAATTTATTTCTGCTCTTTATATTATACAATTATTAAATACCTTTTGACTGACTGATTTTTTTTTTAAACTAAATATAAATTGTTCTTAATTAAGTGTTATAAATTGGTTATTTGCATTAAGGTCGTGTAATTAAATATTGTCTATCATTCCTATGATAAAATTTATTTTTTGTTTAAAATTTTTTAATTACAAACATTTTTTCTAATGTTTGGGATGTTGGAAAATGAGAATATGAATTC
>JAAAKG020132726.1:0-14411 GCA_010014905.2 Druon quercuslanigerum
TAATCTTTAACCGAATAGTTGAAATTTTAACTAAAAAAAATGTATTTGAACAAAAAATATGAGACATAATTGATAAATAACCAAAAATATTCTTATTTAAAATAAAAAAGGTCCAATTCATAATTAAAAAAAAAAAAGAGGAAACCCTAACCAGAAAAGTTTGATTTTCCACAAGTTGCATTTTTAAATAAAACATATCGAAAGTTTTCCAACAGAAAAGCATTTTTTATAAACGATTTAAACTTTTTAAACAAAAAGATTAAATTCCTGATTTTCAGCTAAAAATTATTTTCCTTTTAAAGTAAAAATAGTAAAATTCGTCAAAAATTGGTAAATATTTAATAAAATATTTAGATTCTTAATAAAACATAATAATTTGTGATAAAAAATGGTAAAACTTTTTAAATGAAAATTCAGTACAGAGAAAAATTTAAACAACTTATAATTTGATAGGAGAATTATTTTTTAAACGGAATAAAAATTTCGACTATCTATTTTTTAATTTTATTTGATTATTTGCTTCAATGTCATATTAATAAAATTTTCCGCGAATTGTTTAGAACACTCAAAAAGATTTTTTAAGATCTGAGGTACTGTAAATGTTAAAAAGATATTAAAGGACTTGTGGATGTTTAGAAATAAATAGAAAACATTTTGATAAGTTTTCATGATTTTTCAGATTTAAAATATTTTAAACCTATTTAAAGCTTTTCCAATTTTAAAATAATTTTAAAATAGTTTTGAATCATTCTAAAATGTCTTTTAAAATGATCCAAACTTTCACCATAATCAGTTGAGAAATTTTCCAAAATTTTATAAAAATCTCAAATAATTCTAAAGACAATTTTTTGTTTACTTCGAAGCCTTTAGAAATTTTAGAAAAATGTCTACATTATGTGTTCAAAATCTTCGAAAAGTTAAATTTTGTTTAAAATTTCTAAAAATATTTTTAAATTTCAAAACTTGGAAATAACTCTCAAACATACTTACGGTTTTTCTAACATTTTCCAAACCAAAAAAATTAAACATTTAAACAAAACGTTTTCAAAATTCTTCATAAATTATTTATATAAATACTAGGAGTTCTTTTAAAATGTTTTGAAACATCTATCTTCCGTTTTAAGTTTTTTAAATTCTTCTGCAAAATTATTATAATTATACCACAATATTCTTAAATTATTTGCAATGAAATTTTTTCTTCTATTAATAATGATTAAAAACGTTATGAAATAATTTTTTCGTAAAACAAACTTACTAATCTGAAAGTTTTTATTTACTAAATTTATGATGATGATAACTCATTATCTTTATTATTGGATGAATACATAAGACCTCATTTATTATTTTAACGGATTATGACACATTCAAAAAGTTAAAAACGTAATTTTTGGTTTAAGTATTTAAAAATCATTTAAGTTTGTATTCCTTTCTTTAAAAAAACGTTTTAATCCAATTTTCTTCTTTTAAAATTGTGATTAAAAAAATTCTAAAAAATTTAAAAGAACAAAATAAAAAATGCTCCTGAAACCTTTATTCATGTAGTACGTAACTAATTAGGTTTTCAAAAACAAGGTATGAATTATTTATAAGTTGAAAAAAAATGAACGGGACAGACTAGAAAAATATTAAGGAGAAACAACCTATATCTATAAGACAATGCAATTTGGAAACATCTCTCAAACATGTTTATAGTTTTTCTAAGATTTTTAAAACAAATTGTTTTAAAAATTCTTCAAAATTATTTCGAGAAATTTTAGGAGTTATTTTTAAATGTTTTGAAATATCTCTTTTTCGCTTTAAGATTATTCAATTCTTCTTAATATTTAAATTATTTTTGATTGGTTGCAAAATATAAAAAAACTTTTAAGCATCTTTCAGGATAGTATAAATTTTTTCTATCATGCTTTAACATACTGCAAAATTATCTAAATTATATCAAAATTTTTCAAAATTATTTGCAATAAAAATGATTCTTTTATTAGTAATGTTTAAAAAAGTTTCTGAAATAAATTATGTAGTATGTAACCAATTAGATTTTCAAAAACAATGTGTGCGAGATCTCCTGAATGGGTCAGACTAGAAAATTTTCAAGGAGAAACAACCTTTATCAGTAAGACAATGCCATCCGAGTTACGTTTTATTTTTTGATAATTATCTCATCTTTACTTCTAATTTTAAATTTAGTTTTTTAGTATCCTTTGCAAAAACGGATTCTTTGTGGAATTAGGTGATGGGTGACTATAATTTTGATATTTTGAATTTAAGAGATAAATTCTACACACGAACTAAAATTTGTGGTGCGTATTACTTGACACTTGTTTACGCTCCACGTGCTTCATCACCTCTAGGCGACGTCTAACACGAGTAGGTTAGAGCCATTTACATCAAGCACAAAAGCAAGAGATACATACTTAATCAAGCTCCATTCATGTTTCACCTATCTAAGCGAAAATCTGTGACTCAAGGTACGCAAATTTCTACACCAAGTAGTTCAGTGCCTTTCAGACTTATTTTAATCTCAGATTTTTCCATGTCAAAGTCGATTCAATCAGTTTTATGAGGTTTTAAATTATGAGCTTGGAGAAATTTTTAATGGATTGTTAAAACTGATGAAACGCTGCGGAACCTTTTATACTTTTATATTTAATAACAGTAAATGTAAATCGCTGGATTTTTATTTTCTAATATTAAAAATTAGAGACTTCTGTTTATCTTAACTTCTTCCTAATCTATTTTTTCCATTCTTTCCTTCCCCAGCCCTCACATTTCTTTCCCTACTGATACTCATTTCTAAAAATATCCACTACTTCTAATTTAGACTCGTTTTTTCAGCAACACTTTCCTAATGTCCCCTACTTCCCCTCCTCTCATTACCGTACATTCCACTAAAATATTCCTTAACACTTCCCCTACTTCCCTTACTTCTGTCTCTTATTTCCACTATTCTACATAATTTTCCCTTATTCCTGTACACAATTTTTCCGGCAGCACCTAATTTCGTTTCTCTTATTCCCCTTACTTAACCAGCTTTCTGTTTACTCACTGTCTCAGACGTCCCCATGCCCTAATTTTGCCTCACTTACTTTACGTACTCTCTCTTTCCCCCCTCTCCCGCCCATTATGTCCACTCACTTCCCCTAAAGTTTCTCTACTCACGTCCTCTTACTTTCTACCCCTCATTCCTGCTTCCCTTATTTCCCCTTACCTGCTCCTTTTTTAATCCCTTATTTCCTATTACTTTCCCTAATTACTCTCTAATTTTCTCACACTCCCCCTACCTTGTAATCCTCTATTTACCATTTTGTCCTCTCACTTCCCATTCATTTCGTCCCCTTATTTCTCTCATTATTCGCTTTTACTTTCTCACTCCTAATTTGCACACCCTTTATTCGCCCCCTTCTCTTGCTTACCCAACATATCATTTCCTCATTTCCCCTCACGTTTCGGACTTCCGGTGCTCATTTATTCCTCTCGCTTACCCATTTCTTCTCCTTAACAAAATTCCGATCGAAGGATGGATGTACAACCGACGAAAAACATAAGGATTTCTGACCGGAGCCACGAAATCCTAAAAAAATAATTAATTTAAAAATTTATTAATTGCCAACTTTTTAAATTATAGGGTTTATGCGTCCAAACACAGGCCATGTTTCTTTCCTTTTCAGACCCAACTTCCTCTTGCCAGTTCCGTGCATTTAAATTCGACCTTGTTATAAACGTTTGAAAAAATGATGTAACAATAAATAGTAAATGTTAATTATTAATAAAAATCATTTTAAAATATTTCGAATGGAATAAAAGGGAATCGAAATTTTAATATTTCTACTAAGACAAAGGCGTTTGCATTTAAATTGATTGAAACTAAATGTATTTGGATATGGAAATTTTGTAATCAGAAGCCTTAAAAATTGTGAAATTAAAGAATAAAATTTTGGAAATAAGATAATTTCACAACGTGAAAAATTTCATTAATTCAGATTTGAATTTAAAAAATTTAAATGTCAAAGGAATTAAAATCACATTATTTTTATTTAAAAGAATTCAAAATGGCATATTTTAGAGTTAAAAACTTTTAAAATTAAATCATTTTTAACTCTAAGCGAATAACATCAGATACAAGATTTTTTTATTTAAAATTGATAACCAAATTGACAGTTTTATAGCTGAGGGTTTAAATATGTTAGAGAATTAAATTTTAATAAGAAAAAAAATTATAATTCCATATTAAAATTTATTAGACAAATTTTTGTATGAGCTACAAATAAATTCCCCGTCATTTTCACTGTTCAAAATGTCACATTTTTAATTATTAATGTTTTAAATTGAATTGTTATGGAAAAACTATCAAAATGAAAATTAAGTTCGAATAGAAAACTTTAAAAATAATTAGTATTAGAGTATGGAAATTAAAAGAATATCATTAAAAATGAAAAAGTTATACTAATATTTTTATTTCAAACATCACAATTGTTAACTCTTAATTTTATATTGATTTATTTTGTGATAGAATTATTCTTCTTCATTCTTGAAATTTGACAATCAACAACTTTCAGTTGTAAAAGAAGATTAAAAAAAACTTCTTAATATAAATCCGACAAATCCAATATATTACATTGAAAACAAAAATTAAGGAAGAGAATACTAAAAAGATGGCTGTGATTTCAGTTTGAAAATCATGCGATTTTAAAACAATATTTGAAATTAATTTTTTTAATGTTAGTTCAAATTTTTAAATATTTTGAAATATTTTCAGATGAAAATAATTTTATTTTTAATTTCCAGTTTTAAAATCTTTTCATTTTAAAGGATTAAATTCAAAAAGTTATATTTCTACTTTCTTAATATTTTGAATACATGCTACAAGACTTAATTGAAAATTGTTTAATTACAAGTTCCTTTGAGTAAAAATGCAATTCTGATTATTTAAATATAAAATTTATTTAATTTGAAACTAACTTAAATTAAAACCATTAAATTCATAATATTTAATTATATAATTATTAAATTTAATATGCATTTAAGTATCTAAAGCAAAAGCACTTTTTCTGTAGAGCTTATAATCAATTTTTTAAACATGTAAAAAAATGATTTTGTAAGATAACAAAATTTACATGTAAAAACAAAAATTTTTAAACGTAGAGGATTAAAAGATTAAAATGGAAAAATTTTTGACCATTTTGATATTATTTAAGATAATTCTGATTTTTTTATATAATACTCTAAGAAGTTTAAAAAGACCTTAATGCAATTATTAACTTCCTTTTGTTGTATAATTTATTAAGTTGATGGGTTTAAGACATTCCCTTATATACTGACAACTAATAAATAATTATTATTCAAATATAAAAATAATAAAAAATTACTGTTATTTTTTTATGAATATAAAATATTGTGAATGATGTAAATAATTTAAAAATACAATTTGTTGATAAATATAAGCTACATCCAGTAAAAATATATTTATCATAAAACATTGATTCCAAAAAGTCATTAATAAAGTTTTCATATATTTTTATGAAAGTCGTAATTGTTTTTATGGTCGTGTAAAGTTCGAAAGTAGTATAAAAAGATAATATGAAGAAGAAATTTGATGCTAAAAGTGTCACTTGAGGTCCATCATATTTGTTAAAACGTAATTTCAAAGTCGTAAGAAGCTATAAAGTTGGTTTATAAAACTACCATTAGCTTTAATTTAAAAAAAATACTGCCAGTTTCAATTCTCGACCCTTATATTTGTCCCAATTTCTGCAAAAAGTATTTTTTTTAACCACTTGTATATGCTGCTGCTGATCCAAAAAGAAAATTTTACTTTAAAAAAATAAACATTAACCCTCTTTTCACCAAAAATTATATTAAGGAAAAATTAAATGCAATAGAAATATTATGTCGTGCAAGATTTTCTTTAAATTTTTAAACATTTGCAAGCACTTTTAAAACGTTAAACAACCATAGAATGCTTTGATTTATGATTAGGAAACAATGAAAAAAAAGTTTGATGCTGCAATTGTCAATATGTGCAAGAGAAATAGCGTGTCTCCCGATGGCGGTCTTCTCTACTTACACAATTTGTGTCGCTCTCAAAAAGTACGTCTGGCTAAAAAAGAATTTCTACTGATTTCAAACATTTTGAACCTATTTTTAATGCTAGCAAAATCACACAATGCATTTAATTTTTTTTAATTCGTGCAAGGTCTTCTCAAATTTGTCAGAAACTGTGCAGTTCAGTTTAGCAAATAGCATACGTTTCCATTTAAAAAAAATGTTATGTCCAAAAAACCCAAGTTCTCTTCAACAAAAAATATATTAGACTTAAACAAGAAAGGAATAGAACTAGCTCTGCATATTTTAAATAATCATTTAAAACCTGATATATAATGATGGAAGGTGTTTATTAGAAATTTGGGAAAAAATAGAAAAAAAACAATGTTTGCTAATGCCAGTTTCACTGGAAGTCCTTACATTTGACAAAATTTTTTTTCGAAATTCCTCAGAAAGTATAAAATTCATTTTACCCAGAAACATAAGTTTTCATTTGTCCAAAAACAGAATTTTTTTTATAAGAAAAATAACTATTGATTTTCTCTTTACTAAAAATTATATAAGAGAAAAGGCAATAGAAATTTTAAGTCTGGCTTTAAATATGTTCTCTACTGAAATCACTTCCGGTTCTCTCAAAAAGTGTGTCTGACTAATAAACCTTTGTTTAGAATTTTTAAACACTTCCGATCATTTTTAAAACCAGAAAAAATAATAGAATAACTTTATTCGAAATTTAAAAAAAATGGTTAATGCTGCAAGTTTCACTTCAAGTACCTACATTTTCGCTTTATTGAACAAATATTAACTTTCTTTTTACCAAAACTAAAATAAGAGAAAAATGAAAAGTAATACAAAAAATATGTCTTGCGGAAACTTCCTTTTCTACTTCAATAAGTGTTGACACTCTGAAAACACACGTTTGACTAATAACATTGTTTCTACTGGTTTCAAAAACTTTTCCACGCATGTTAAAATCATTAATTATCATAGAATGCTTCTATTTGTAATAAAAAAAGTATAAAAAAAAGTTTTATTCTGCAAGTGTCATTGAAACCCCGAAAATTTGATCTATAAGATAAACAAATATTAGGTTTATTTCTGCTAAAAATTAGACAAGATAAAAAAACAGTGGAAACATTATGTCCAGCTAAACCGACCGTTTCTACTGAAATCCATTTTCGTACTCCGGAAACGTACTACTGACTAACAACATTATTTCTAATGATATTAAACCTCTTTAACTTATTCTTAAACCTAAAAAAATCATATTATTTTTTTATTTAAGTTAGTTAACAAATAAAAAAATTTGATGCTGCAAGTTTCATTGGAATCCCGAAAATTTGATATATAAGAGAAACAAATATTAAAATTCTTTTTACCAAAATTTAGATATGAGCAAAACAAAAAGCAATTGAAATATTGTGTCTTATGGTAACTGTCTTTTCTACTTAAATAAAGGTTAGCCGTTTGATAACGGATGTCTGACTACTAACATTGTTTCTACTGGATAATAGAAGAGAGTAGAAAAAGAAAACTTTCCATTATGAAAAAGAAATATTGTCAAGAATTGGATCTAATAATATTTCGTGAGAAAAGTACTGGATCCAATGCTTACTACTACTTTTTTTCATGAGGTTTTGATGCTACAAGTGTCATTTTAAATCTAAAAATTTAGTCTAGAAGAGAAACAGATATCAACTTTATTTCTCTTAAAACTTAAAAAGAAAACAAGAAAAAGCAATAGAAATAATATGTCTTGAAGTACCGGAATTTTCTACTTAAATACGTTTTGGCGCTCTGGAAACGTACGTCTGGAATAACAACATCGTTTCTCTTTGTTTAAAATTGTTTTAATCCATTTTAAACCCTGGAAAAATCATAGAATCAATTTGATATGTTTAATTTGTCAAAACTTTTTCTGGAAATTGTCAGAACATATCAAGTTGCTTTAAGTCGTTGACATTATCTGCTATTTGCAAAATAATTTCTTTTTAGGAAATATATTTATTAACTTCATTTTAACGAAAATTTTTTTATTTGAGCGAAGTTTCTGAATAAAATATATCTGAACTCGGAAAAAGAGAAATTAAGAAAAACAGCAGGTTGGAAAAACTATAACGAACTTTCTCGAGTTTTATCGCTACATTTTGATGACTCACCAAGGACAGCTTTCGATTCAAGTTCCGAACTATTCAAAGGATACCCCCTACAGAATTAATCCCGATGGATTTCCTCTCACTTAACTGATCTCGTCTTGCTTAGACAATTGATAATTGGGTCGCTGGTCCCTCCCAAGACACTTTCCAACCTTCCACAATTACAGTGAATCATCTGCACAATCCTTGAGGATGATGAATCCTCTTTAGATTTTGGCATTGTCAAGGTGAAACAATACGCCCGAGAACAAAAAGCTTGTCGAGCACTTTCCCATAATTATAATTGGTAAATCAATAATATTCGAAAATAACTTTTTTTTTACTCAGAATCCATTTGAATAAATGAGTTTGCACTACAAGAATATAAATGATAAATTTCGTAAGAAAATTTTGTAAACAAATTTTTACAATGTGATATTTTGAAATCGGATAAAACACTTTCATGCACTATATAATTGCGATACTTTCTGAATATTTGATCTATTTTTAAAAAATTAATATAATTAGAATTTGATATTATTATAAATAAATTATATTAACAAGTGAACAAACTGAATATTTTTATTATAATAAAATATAATTTTTTAATCGTATCTAGTTATACAAAAATTTCTAAATAAATAACTTATATTGGTATCAACAAATTATATAAACAAATACATAAAAATTAAAAACATTCTTGATTAAAAAAGAAAATCTGTCATTTTGAACATTTCTACAATTTGTCATGAATATTTTTCCTAGTGGCCGAAAAAGCAGTGAATTAATAATTCCTCCTTCGCTATAATTTTTTTAGTTTTTTTATCTTAGTTTACTAAAATATCTAGCCTGGTTGAGAATTCAATGATTTTGTTACAAATTCCTCTTTTTTGCGGAAAATCGATCTTTTTGATGAAAAGTTCAACTTATTCAACTATTGGATTAAAAATTAATTATAGTTTAAACTTGATTTCATTATCTAATTGTTGAACATTTGTCTCTTTTGTTTTAAATTCAACTATTTTGTTAAAAAAGCATTTTTTGTTTCTTTTTGTTTATAATTAATGTTTGTAATTAGAAGATTACCCATACCATTTTTTGTCAGTATCTGATATTTACCATTTAAAACTTGTCTGTTTTAGTAGAAAGTCAAACTATTAGTTTAAAAATTCACGTAATTGTTGAAAAAATAATGTATTTTGTAAATAATTCTTTTTTTGATAAAAAATTGATTCTTTTTTTGTTAATAATTTATTATTTTGTTTAAAAAATCTTGTATTTTATTGAAAATTTGTCTTCTAGATAAAACATTATTCTTGTTGGTTGAAAAGTGAACAATTTAATTGAAAACTCATCTGTTTTTGTTGAGCATTCAACATTTTTTTAATTACTTTTTTTTAATAAAAGTAATTTTTTAAAATATAACTGTAAATATTTTCTTTCTGTTAGAAAATTTATATTTTTAACTGAAAATCAATGTTTTCTAGTTGAAGACTCAAATACTTGTTTAAAAATTTATTTTTAGTGTTAATATTTGGTCTCTTAAGTTTAAAAATTATCTTTTTATTTGAATCTAAACTATTTTGTCAAAAATGCACCTTTTTGATATAAAATATATCTTTTTCGTTGAAAATTAATATATTTTGGCTAAGCATTAAATTATTTTTCTGAAAATTCCTTTCTTTTGTTAATAAAAAAAACAATTTTATCTTAATTTGTAACAATTCGAATTCTGGTTAAAAACTCGTATTTGTAATTAAAAATTCATCTTATGCAGTTTATTCAACTGGAATTTAATATCTTTTTTTTCGTAAGAAATCGATCTACTTGACTGAAAATGCATCTTCTTGGTTAAATTCTACTATTTGGTTAAAAATTCATATATTATTTTATTCAAAATGGATTTATTTTAGTTGAAAAAATCAATTATTTGGTTTTAACTTAGTGCCTTTTTCTAAATTTGCCTTTTCAGGACGAAATCATTTCTCTTGTTTCAGAAATCATCCTTTTGCTTAAAAATTTAAATTTTTGATTCACAATTATATTAATTCGTAAAAATCCATTTTTTGCGACTATTTAAAATTTAAAATGAAAATTCATCTTTTTTATTAAAAATTTGTTCGTTCTAATAGAATTTTTTGACATTTCTTTTTCACAAAGGTTTTTGTAACAAAAAATGTCTGAGTCTTTAAGGAGGTCAATCTACTTTAAGGTAGTTGTCGTGCCAAAAGTCAGATATTTGAAAAAATAGTTTTTTTTGTTTTTATGAATCAAAGTTTTATAACTGATGTAATTTAAACAAAAAACCTTATTTTTTATGAAAAATGTTGAAATGCACAGAAACATAAAATATTAATTTTAACCATGTTTTTTGCATTTAAATTTTTTCTAATCGTTATTTCTTACCAATTTTTTTTACATGGACCACATATTAATAAATTACATTAATAATAAATTACCTGAAACAGTAGAGTTTCAGGTAATCTTTTTCCAGAAGAAGAAAACCATCATTTATTAAGATGCAATTAATTTTCAAAAATTGATAAAGAGATGGTCAGAAAAAATTGAATTGCAAGAAACATGGTTAAAATTTATGTTTTTTGCGAATGTTAACATTTTTCATAAAAAATCCTTTTTTGTTGAAATAACATCAGTTATTATATTTTGATTCTTAAAATCATAGAAAAACTATTTTTCAGATATGTATAACAAGAGATGCGACTATTCAAAAATTTAAGTGAAAATTCATCTCTTTAGTTAAAAATTGTTTGTTTTAATTGCATTTTTCTCTTTTGTGAAAATTGTAATCTACTTTAAGGTAGTTGTGGTGCTAAGAGTCAGATATTTAAAAAAATATTTTTTCTTTGTTTTTAAGAATCAAAATATTATACTTATCTCATTTCAAACAAAAAACCTAAATTTTTCTTAAGATTTTGAAATGCTAAACAACAAAAGACATTATTTTTAACCATGTTTTTTGCAATTAAACTTTTTCTAATCGTCATTTCTTACCAATTTTTTTTAACCAATTTTTTTCGGAAGAAGCAAGCCATCATTTATTAAAATGCAATTATTCTTCAAAAATTGATAAGAAGAGACCGTCAGAAAAAATTGAACAAATGACAGATTTACAAAAGCGTTAACAACCCCGAAATGGCAAAATGACAAAAGTGTTACCAAAAATAGCAGATATGTATAACAAGAGATTAAAAAGATAATCAATCAAAGCCGTAAAATTTGGAAAATTTTATGAGCCGCATTGTTCTTCCTTTTGTGACAATCACCCATTGGTCACTGGAATACAAACAAGCGAAAACTGGGATTGAATAGGAGATATAATTATGGGAAAGCTCGATAATGGAATAACGGTGCTTGCTTTTAGGATACATACAGTGAATGGATCTACTGGTGCGAGGTTGATACAATTTCATCAATACACCAATTGTAATGAGAATAGATTAAAGGGTCGTCAACAAAGCAAAGTGGTTATTAGCGTTACATATAGCTCGTATAATAATACAATAAATTTCTAATAGGTTATCTAGTCGGTTAAATTACGGCACTATTTTGAAACGAGAATGGTATCATCGTTAGGAGAAAATGGATCAAATGCGCTCACTTTTTGAATTTTTATAAAAAATAGCTGTTTTATGAACTCGTTCTTTCTTTTCAGGTACTTTTAAATTCTGCCGAAGCAGAATCCAATCCCGCTGCGCGGGGACAAGTTCTGAGTGCTCCTAGAGCGCGCGACTGTTGCCCTCGCGCTGCGCGCTCGATAATATATTCGCCTAAAAATTTGGGATTGTTAATTCTCTTTTGTTAAAGCTCATTTGGCTTTAACAAACACATTCTCATTACGTGCGTCATGCTTCGCACTTGATGTAGTCGAAGAAGCGAAATTTAAATATTCATTTTAACTATTTAATATCAAATGTACATTATATTTATTCATGTACCTCTGGCTGGCAGTGCTTATTCAGATATTGAAAAATAATGTACAAATCTCCTTATTAATCCTTTTCAAAATTTATTTTAGAAAAAGTATTTTTACTGTATTATTCTTATCATTAAAAAATCCGCAGTCTATTCAAATAAAAATTATTATTAAACAATTCACTGTAACTAACATCGTGTTGCCATATATTCAATTTGTTTATACGCAATGAAGATGTAAAAAAGTTGGTAAATAATATTTCATTTATCTAGTTTCCTTTTTCCAAAAAGTACATTTTTTTACTTTTTGCATAATCTTATAATTAGAGTTTATAACAAAATTGTAGATATTTTTGGGCAAACAACTTTGTCTTAATTTTGTTTCTCTCTTATGTCGTTTTTCAAGAAAAATTTTTTTTTAATTTTTAATGTTATTTTTTACAATAAAACGAAAATATAATCGTCCTATCTAAAATTGATTAATAATAAATTCAGAGATCTATTTAGGGTGAATAACTTTAGTCTGTTAATTTTAGTTCAAACCTTAAGTCGTTTTTGGAACATTTTTATTTTTTAATTTTGAATGTTACTGTTTAAGATTAAAACGAAAACTACGTATCCTATAAAAAATTATCCATGACAAATTAAAAAAAATTTCCCCTACTTTTTGCGAGAGCAACTTTTCCCTATTTTTTTCATAGCTCGTGTCGTTTATCCAAAGCCTAGATTTTTTTTATTGTCGTATCTTGCATAGTTTGACCACAAAATGGAATTTTTTATTTTTTATTATTTTTTTATGATCAAAATTTGAATTTTTAACTTTTCAACTGAATTCAAAAAGTTGTCATGATAATCTTGTCGGACTTTCAAAAATCAATGTTTTTCTTCTCTTGACTTTTTGTATATCATGCGTTGTTTGGCTTAAAATTTTCATTTTTGTTTCTTTTTTTGGATTTTAAAATCCACTAATTCTAAACATTTTTATTTTCTCGATAAAAATCATGAGGGTCATAAGGATCATCGATTTTTTTTATATTACTTTCCTTGTTGAAAACCCATAACTAACACTTTTGAAATTTGACATATTTTTTTAATAATTCAAAAATTTGGTTACATTTTTTTTCGTTTTTGTTTGAGATTTTCACGATTTTGTTATAAAATCACCTTATTCGATTGAAAATCGATGCTTTCAATGGAAAATTTAACTATTAAATTAATAATTTATCCGTATGGTTGAGAATTTAACTATTTTGACAGGAATTTCACTTCTTTATTTAAAATTAATTTGATTAGATGATAGTTTAGCCATTCAATTTATCATTAAAAAATATTTTTCCTCAGTCGAAGATTCATCTTTTCAGTATTTTTGTAGCTATTTAATCTTCTTTTGTTCTCTACCCCAGCTATCTCGAGCCTTTGTGGGAGGGTAGGAACTACGTAGCGGGGCGCTGTCGTGGCGCGGTCGGGGCACATTCGAGCGCGGTCGCCTGGGTGGGTGGCGCCGGAGTTATTGCGGGTTAGATCTCGATTTAGCTGCGCGTTTTCGTGCTTCCTCAGCTAACCACTTGTCCAGGCGACTCATGTCAGTCGGGAGATATTTCTGGCTGATGGGAGGGGGTAACTGCACCCTCTTAGCTTTGCCGCTCATGAAGAGGCTCCACGCTGTAGCACCATCCATCGGACTGGTAGCGTTGGAGCCTTTGTGGCGATGAAAATTGCCGTTGTCAATTCGAGAGGTTTTCTTCCTCCTTTCCGCTGGCCACCGCCGGCGGCGATGACCCTTTTTTTTCGCGAAGTTTACAAACTACTTAAAATCGCAGGTTTCGGCGATACGGCTGGTTGGAAGGGGTCGGTGTCGGTGCGGTCAATGAAGGCGAGAAAGTTTCCGGCGTGCCGTACGCAGACAGAAAGAGCACGTCGTCGTCAGGGTCGGGCGTTCCGGGCACTTCATTCAACGAGGCGGGTGCCTCGCAGCCAGGGCGTGGCGAAATCGGTTGCCGAGCGCGGCTCTCTCCAGACAGCCCAGCGATCGATGCCCACGAAGCAACGAACTCGGAGGGTGTCGGTAGCGGGGTACTCGGCGGCGCGCGGAGAGCCTCCGGGAGTGGCGGCGAAATCGGGCAATCTACGACGATCGGCCCGCCGTGTGGCGCGGGCCGATCGCACAGGTGCACAGTGGTCTGAAACGCCAAAAAACCTGGCCAAAATTCGAAAATCGAAGATTTTATTTTTCCCAATCTGATGATACTAATTCATTTAGAATGTGTGTGTGCACCTTAACGTGAAAAATATAGAGCGCTTCTT